>JBAKBP010031442.1:0-24437 GCA_037953745.1 Lithodes maja | reverse complement strand
GTTACACTATTTCAGAATAAAATTGAAACGGTGATCATTGAATGAGGGAAACACAGACTTGAGTACTGACTTGAGTAGGGAATGTTTAAAAAAATACGACAATGTTTGGAAATACAATTGCGATGCAATTTGAATAGCCTGCTTAATCCACAAAGATCACATTACTGAAATTCACTAGTTAACCCTTTCTGTATCAGCGACGTCTGTTAGATTGTATTCTAGCTATAGGGAAACGATGTTATGAAGCTTAGGAAGGATCTGTGGTAGTTTTAAAAGGGTTATTGAGATAGTGCGAAACCTTACAATTGCTATAGATCCTTCCTAAACTGAATAAAATAGATTAGTAGTAGCCAGAATAAACTAAAATATAGGTTGAGTCCCGGAGGGAAGAAGGAAAACCTAATATTTGGTAGTGGCCCCGAAATAATTGACGATATGCCTATTACGTAATGGCACTCTTTCAAGCTCTTGCGTCAGCTCGTTTGAAACAGCCGCCACAGGGAGATAAGAGGCCACATCATAAGTGTACGTTAATTCTCTTATGAAATCGTCGTTATGATTGGGTACTCACTAAGAAAAAACTTCGTAAAAAATAAAAAAATAATATGAACTTAAGAAATGCTATAATCAAGCTTCCCAAACTTGTGGATGTCTTCCCGTGTGGATTCTATCCGAGACGCTGGTCTGCCCAGCGCCATAACCTCCTTCAATGGTATATTAAGAGTTAACTTAAGGACATCAACGAATGGGAAGGGGATGGAAGGGAGGGCCTGCATCGTCAATTATTTCGGGGCCACGACTAAATATTAGGTTTTCCTTCTTCCCTCCGGGACTCAAACCTATAATTTATTAGTGGCCCCTCCATCATTGACGATATGCCTGATATCTCAAGACTGGAGGGGGGCATTCGTGACAATATCCAAAACCACTAACAAAACAATAATAGGTTGAGAACAAAAACGCAAAATAGCATTCTTAAATTTATTGTATACATACAATTTGTAATTTTTTTGAAAGGAAAGCAGACCGCGCACTTCAAAGATCACTCGAGAGCTTTTATAGTCAACATTCGATGATCAACATTTTTCTGGTAAAATTTCTGGACTATTTTCCACTGGTATCGGAAAGTAGACTGATGGTAGATGAATTTAGGTAGAAGAAATATGATCAATGGTGGGGATAAATGTTGAGGGAAAAAGCGCTCGTGTGATACCGGCTTTGTTCCCGCAGTACTCGTTCGGTATCAGACGCTTCGTGGGGAAAACATTAGGGGGGGATGGTTCACTTTAAGGGGGGATGGTTCACTTTTTGGGCGATTTTTGCATGTATTAATTACTTTTCTTGTTTCCTCCCTAGACCTCCATAATTTTTGTATGTATTCATTATTTTTCTAGCTTCCTCCCTAGACCTCCATCATTTTTGCATGTATTCATTACTTTTCTTGTTTCCTCCCTAGACCTCCATAATTTTTGTATGTATTCATTATTTTTCTTGTTTCCTCCCTAGACCTCCATAATTTTTGTATGTATTCATTATTTTTCTTGTTTCCTCCCTAGACCTCCATAATTTTTGTATGTATTCATTATTTTTCTTGTTTCCTCCCTAGACCTCCATAATTTTTGTATGTATTCATTATTTTTCTTGTTTCCTCCCTAGACCTCCATAATTTTTGTATGTATTCATTATTTTTCTTGTTTCCTCCCTCGACCTCCATAATTTTTGTATGTATTCATTATTTTTCTAGCTTCCTCCCTAGACCTCCATCATTTTTGCATGTATTCATTACTTTTCTTGTTTCCTCCCTAGACCTCCATAATTTTTGTATGTATTCATTATTTTTCTTGTTTCCTCCCTAGACCTCCATAATTTTTGTATGTATTCATTATTTTTCTTGTTTCCTCCCTAGACCTCCATAATTTTTGTATGTATTCATTACTTTTCTTGTTTCCTCCCTAGACCTCCATCATTTTTGCATGTATTCATTACTTTTCTTGTTTCCTCCCTAGACCTCCATAATTTTTGTATGTATTCATTATTTTTCTTGTTTCCTCCCTAGACCTCCATAATTTTTGTATGTATTCATTATTTTTCTAGCTTCCTCCCTAGACCTCCATCATTTTTGCATGTATTCATTATTTTTCTAGCTTCCTCCCTAGACCTCCATCATTTTTGCATGTATTCATTATTTTTCTAGCTTCCTCCCTAGACCTCCATCATTTTTGCATGTATCATTATTTTTCTAGCTTCCTCCCTAGACCTCCATCATTTTTGCATGTATTCATTATTTTTCTAGCTTCCTCCCTAGACCTCCATCATTTTTGCATGTATTCATTATTTTTCTAGCTTCCTCCCTAGACCTCCATAATTTTTGCATGTATTCATTATTTTTCTAGCTTCCTCCCTATACCTCCATCAAATGTAAACAAAACATCCATTAGATCCCCCTTTTAGATTAATTTGTACATTTTTCGGTAGAAAAATGTCCCGGCCGAAGGCCGTTTTCTCATAATAAATTCAGGCTCGCTATCGCTCGCCAGAAAATAATCTACACCTAAATGACACGAAAGGTCTTAATGTTGACAAAGAAACGGGGTGAAAGGTCTGAAAATCGCCAAACTAATGAAACGAACGTCTTAAGATCTCAAAATTAATGGGGCTAAACATAAAGAAGAAGGGGGACCAGAAAACCGACCCATCTCCCCTTAAAGGTGCCAATCGTCTTTAAACACCACTGCATTGACACACATTACTTGAGGGTATTAGATTAAATTGACCACTTGCGAATTTCGTGCTGTAAGGAAGTTGGAGCCGTAAACATCGATATTTAGCAGGAATACAAATATCCTATGTATTTGTGATGGGAATTATTTTTTGGTCGACTACGATTTTATGTATTTTATATATGCATTATAAACGTATTGCAACTGATATATGCATTATAAACGTATTGCAACTGATATATGCATTATAAACGTATTGCAACTGATATATGCATTATAAACGTATTGCAACTGATATATGCATTATAAACGTATTGCAACTGATATATGCATTATAAACGTATTGCAACTGATATATGCATTATAAACGTATTGCAACTGATATATGCATTATAAACGTATTGCAACTGATATATGCATTATAAACGTATTGCAACTGATACATGCATTATAAACGTATTGCAACTGATATATGCATTATAAACGTATTGCAACTGATATATGCATTATAAACGTATTGCAACTGATATATGCATTATAAACGTATTGCAACTGATATATGCTGATGTCTACACCTCTAAAGCCACTGTCACACGAGCGCGTTTTCCGTCAATTTTTCCACGAGCAACTATTTTCTCGTATTATTTCGGGACATTTTCGCACTGGTATCGGCAACTAAACTGACGGTAGATATGTTAGGCGGCTGAATTCTGATAAAGTGCATTTTTTAAAGCTTCCAGACCATAATTGCCCGTAAAAAATGCTCGAATAAGGGCTCGTGTGACACCGTATGTATGAAAAATGTATGATTTGACACCAAGATCATTCAAATAGGACAAGTCTTTGCGATTTTATTGCGAAATGCAATATTTCTGTATATTCAATGGCGGCCATCTTTAAAAATGGCCGCCATCTTGAATTTTTAGGTGGCTAACGGGTTTTATCAAAAGAGCAATCCCCAAGGAGTATGTGTGCCAAATTTGGTGCTTGTTTCCGGAAATGAACGATTCTCCTGAAATTTGCAGTTATCTGCTCCACTAATTGAGATAAAGTGGTTGAATACAGAAGAGAGAGAGAGAGAGAGAGAGAGAGAGAGAGAGAGAGAGAGAGAGAGAGAGAGAGAGAGAGAGAGAGAGAGATTTTGCTACCCAGACCCCCTTCAGGCTAAATTTGTACATTTTTCGGTAGAAAAATGTCTCGGCCAAAGGCCGGTCTCTCCTAAACTGCTGGCTCGCTATCGCTCGCCAGGACATTACCGAAAAATGTACAAATTTAGCTAGATGGGGGAGGGGGGCTATTTCTTTAAGCTTGAAGGGGGTCTGGGTGGGCATTACCATAGTTTGAGAGAGAGAGAGACAGAGAGAGAGAGAAGTGTAGGAGGGCAGGAAGGAAGGGAGGGGAGGGGGGTACATATACAGGTAAACCCAGGCACTCCAATCCAATAGTGAGTGAGACACGGCGGCGAGCGGATGTGTCGCGCTCCCCCTCCCGCCCATCCTAAGCCTATCCCCCGTCCATAGGCGGAATCATCCAAGGTGGAGCTTTTAGTAAAAGTTTGAGCGAATAGTTCAGCTTTGTCAGAGGAAGAAATTATGGTTGTGCCATTAGAGTGGAAAAGGGAGGGAAAGACGAAGAAGAAATATGGTTAGAGAGGTTTTTGGCTAGATGCCAGAAAGCTTGGGAAGGTCTAGAGTTGGATAGTTCAGTGCATTTATTATTGATGAAAGAGTGCTTGGCAAGTCGAAGAACATGTAGATTTGTCTTTATTATGGGCAGAAACACAAGAAGAATGAGATTCTTGAGTTTTAAGGCGTCGGTACCGTTTGAATGCTTCTTCCTTGTTGCGGACAGCAGTAGAACAAGCATAAGTAAACCAAGATTATTTTTCATTAGACTGAGAGAAAGAAAATGGAATGTATGCTTCTGAGATAGGGAAGAAAAGCAGCAAGGAGGAAAACCAAGGAGATAAGGCCCCGCATACACCAACAACCACTGCCACCACGCCACCAAGACAAGAGCTAGGGCACAAGCGACTCCTCACCACACTTCCCTCGGGTCACCTGCATCACCTAGGCACTTCCCCCAACCCCAGGAAAGAACATACCTGTGAGAACGGCACCTGATAACTATGCACCGAGCAGAGATAACCCCTCAAGACATCGTGGAGAGCAAACTGTGCATACATATCAACACACCACGCGTCCTTCTTGCTCTGAGATGCACCACCGCCGTGGCGTGGATTCCCAGAAGGGCTACCGCAGCCGACCCAGACCCTCCTCCAAGCACAGCTGCCCCTCCAGCCGTGAAATGCCCCACCGAAGAGAACGACGAAAGTGGTAAGACCATCTCAGCCCACCTCATCATCAGCAGAGTTGGATAGACACTAATACCACACTGGTAGGATTAACCCGGCAACGGATGGGGGGGGGGGGATTGAACTAGCTGCCCATGGGCGAGCATATTGGCTCTAGTCAGGCCTATAATCATCATTTTACGATAAATATCGTTATTACTTATTCATATGAGCCTATTTTACCTTCACTATGAAGATAGTAACCTGTAACAACAATAAAAAAGTGAAAATATAATTTTTCTGGTCAAAATCGCGAATATAGATGGACAAACCCATTCATGAATTATGGAGAAAAGTGAGGCAACCCCTCCCTCCACGAGGCCTCAAGCCACACTGAGCCTACTCATTCACACACTCGGTTGTATAACACACTCACTAGGCACGTTAAGCACATCCTCCACACATTTTGCTAATGTTAGCACAAAAATATACCAACGAATTAGGGAATAACAGGGAAAATAGGTGATAATTGAAGGGGGAGGGGAAAAGGGGGAAGGAGGGGATGTGGAGGAGTGATATGAGGTATAGGGAAAACAAAAAAATAAAAACATTGTTTAGTGCTACTGGGGCTTTTTAAATGTTTTTTTTAGGACTCCCTCTTAAGAGCTTTGCCGCCCTCGCCCAGTAAAACTTCTTATTAGCTTTGCCGCCGTTCCCGGGTTAATATCAGGAAGACTTGGGACTTTTAACCAAGAAATTGCCTTGAGGGAGTAAGGTATACTGGTGTAACTAATCAACGCATTTCTCGAAGGTATCTTGGATTTGCTAGTATCCAGCTTGTTAGACCACACTGGTGACCACCCAACATCTTTACATTGCCTTGATACAGGATTTGCAGGATACAGGATTTGATACAGTACAGTATGCAGTACTGACAAGCGCTCTAATTCTAGTAAACCTACACAAATAGTAAGGCTGGTTGGAAGAAGGTAAAACACTGGTGATACAGCTTCCTTCTCAGTCAGGACTCGTAGTGGAGGGTGTAAGACAGTACTAGTGAAACAACTCCCTACTTAAGTCCTACGATACGAGAGCGTAAGACACTGGTGAAACGGCTCGTACTTGTATAAACCCAAGATCCAAGATCAAAGTTCTTCCAGAGACTTCTGTAGGAATTCTGGGTTAAGGACTCGTAGTGAAGGGCGTAAGACACTGGTGAAACGACTCCTTACTTAAGTCTTACGATACGAGAACGTAAAACACTGGTGAAACGGGTCGTATTCTTATAAGACCTCAACCTCGCAGATCTTCAGAAGACCCTCAAGGAAGTCTTCACTAACTCTGCAACTGTCACACAGCAGGATCACCACCACAGACCAGGACGTCATCGGGAATACAACGCAGCCGCATCTTCAAAGACCGTCGAAACCTGCCAAAGATCTTCCCCTGAAGGCGCCTAGTGGATCCTCGATCGAGCTATTATATAATTACCTATCCATGTCTGATCTAACATTGTACCTCTAATCATATGCTACTGTCAAATAAGAATAATCTATGCTTGTTCTCTTGTGTTATATTATCATCTATTGCCTTCGTGCTTGTGGTTGTTGTTGTTGTTGTTCCCCAGGCTGTCTGGCCGAACAGCCCCAAGGTCTCGAGCAAGGCCAAGGCCATAAACGAGCGCACAAAATCCTCCCTGCTTACCACTAACAAAGCCCGGGTGACCGAAGCCACTCCAAGGCAGGGAGCTGAGGAAGGTGCGGAAACGCCCGGGAAACCAAAGCCCCACCCAAGGCCCTGTGCCCCTCAGTAATTATGAAGGGAAAGTTGAGGGGTAAGGGAAAAATGTGACGCTTTGGCTCCCAATCTGCCAACTTCTAGGTTGGCAGTAGGGAGGTCAATCCACGGAAAAGACGCCGCCACTTGAGATCTAGAAGATATATAAGTAAAAGGAACAGTCAGAGTAAGCTATGGGTATGGCAGAGATCGCTCAGTTCTCACTCGGATAGACCAGCCCATCACCACATAACTAGAACCCAATCCTCTCAGCATCAGCTAGGAAAGGCCCTAGAAAGCCGCCTTTGGCGGGGGGGGATAGCTCCCCTATTTCAACTCCTTTCGGGGTTGGGCACCCGCCCAACTTGTGCCCGTGCTTGTGGTTGTGTTGGTCTGCTTTTCCCCAGTTGAGTAAGAACCTACCTAATTAGTCAATACAACCCCAGTAAAAACCTGGTATAACAGCTTCCATGCCCGAGAGGATTGCCTTGGTAATGCGTTCAGCACTCTCCGAGGGTCCCCGGTCACAGAAGCAAAAGTCATTCTATGGGAAATCAAAGAAGTACTGCCGAAGAGCCTCCCAGTCAGCAGCGCCAAAGTGCCATAAGCGCCGCCGGTTGGGAGGATCGGATGGCCGTACTGGAGAGATAGACAGGTGACAGATATTAGTACGTTTATGGTCAGAGGAGCCCAGAAGAGAGAAAAGATTTATAGTACTGTATAAACAGAAGGGTTAGAGGGTAGAAATAAGTCAAGATCGAGTGTTGGGTCGATCTCCGAAGCGATCCGGGATACGAGTGGGTTGCTGGACTAACTGCTCTAGAACGCTTAGGATAGAAAAGATGTAGGCTTGTTCACCAGGTTGGTCAGTGGAAACAGGAGAACCATTGGCAGTGGTAAATGTTGAAATCTCCTAAATTGGAGATTTCTGCAAAAGGAGAGATAGATAGAATGTGTTCCACTTTAGAAGTTAGATAGTCAAAGAATTTTGGATAGTTAGTAGAATTAAGGGAGAGATAAACAGTGCAGAAATATTTAGTTTGAGAGTGACAAGAAAGCTTTAGCCAGCAAGTTGAGAATTCAGAAGAATCAAAGTTGGGAACACGAGAGAAAGCAAGATTGTTGCGTACACAGACGCAACATCCACCTTTGGCTTGAAACTGAGGATAGAAATAGTAGGAGGATACAGAGAAGGATATGCTGTCAGTAGACCCAGACAACTGCATTTCGGTGAGAAAGAGATCAGGGTTGGCAGAGGAGAGGTGGTGTTCCACAGAGTGGAAGTTAGAGGAAAGGCCACAACTATTGCACAAAATAATAGTAAGAGTAGAAGGTGGTGGTTCAGAGCATTTTGGCGAGTTGTTTCCAGGAGACATACCAAGGGGGGCATTTCTGGTGCCCCCACCTGGGGACTGAGAGGCGGGTCATGGTTTCATCATGGTTTTTTGTTTGTGAAAAAACTAGTGTAGTATGTAAGGTGTTTATAGAATAATGTATTGATAGGAGGAGAAGGTGTTTTGGAGGGCAGTCTGGGGTTGCCCTCAATATTGATGAGGCACAGAAAGGATCAGCAAGGGAGGCCAGGTATAGAAACAGGAGTTCCAGCTGTCCTTATCAGCATATATAATGGTAAGATACTGTGTAGCGGGAGGAGCTGTTTTTCAGATGCCTATTTACTAAGAAACATTGCACAATATATTTAACCTTACCTAACCAAAACCAAACCTAACCTAACCTAACCTAGTATATTACTGAACTATTTATGAATGTAAAATGTAAAAATATATTGCAATATTACCAAATTATTGAGATATATGTACAGGTCCACCCGCTACACAGGATTATACCATATATATATATATATATATATATATATATATATATATATATATATATATATATATATATATCCTTTAAAAAGTTGGAAGTCTATTTGATTACTGATTAAAAAATCATTAAATAATTTGCTTAATATTGTTACGAAATAATATAATAGTTTGCCCAATATTATTAATTGATTTTCTTTGATAGTGATTCCGAGAAAACCAAAAGAATATTAGGAGTAACTTTAATATAATATAGGCGCACGCTAAATTCGCTATTTTATCGTCATTACAAATCATATATATAAACACACACCACTAGTGTATGGTGCTATAGATAACTTGATAATATTTTTGGTAATTGTTTAGTGTATGGCCTCCTCCTAAAGAAAATGGATTTTTGAGCACAGACTAAACCAAATGTTCACTACTGTATTTACATAGCTGGTGCTGCTGGTCCCTAACCTAACCTAAGGTAACCTGGGCATCCTGGGGGCTGCTGCCCCCAGACCCCCGCTGGTCTTGGGTTGAAAAGTGATAAAAAACACATATCTCTTAGCTCATTATTCAAAGTTTTGTATTTGGTTTAATATACACTTCCCAGGTCATTTGAACAGTTCTATTGCTTCTATATATCGTATAATACACCATAGAATACGTTTTTAATAACTAGAAAAAGAGGACTTCGATTAAACAATTACGCTATTTTTAGAAGTAGATTTCTTTTCTCACCACTAATATCGGCGTGGGTAAAATAACAAAATATTGGCATATCCTCACACTTCCTGTGCGGAAATCTTACCAGATTTACTTACCAGGTCATCAGTGAGAAAACATAGTAAATAGACTTTCTCTCCGTATTTTGATAATTTTAAAGTAAATAAATTATCTTTAATGTGCGCATTGGTTGATCGCAACTCCCGGCAGATTGCTAAAGTAACATAGTTCGACAACAACTGTAAAATGGACGTAAATCTAGATATACTACGACGGGATGCGAGGGCTAAGAAGCGGGCAGATGAAAGGACCAAGATTATGGATAGGAAAATACTGGAAAGGAGACAGTGGAAGAAGGGAGAGCAACGAGCATCTCAAGCAATGGACAGAAAGCTAAACATCGGCTGCCGTGCGAGGGTTGGCAGTACGGGTGAGAAACATGGTCAAGGGTTGCGTTTCCGTATAACGCCCAAACCTAAGAGAGTAACCTGCGATCCTCAGGTGAAATTGTCCAAACTTTCGGCAGTAGATCTCTGCCCATTACATATCGCCGACCTGCCTCAACTAGCGAGACTGAACACGTTGCACGTTAACCATAAACAAGCATTCCATGGATTTTTACCTTGACTCTGGCTCTAGCATGAATTTAGTTTCAATGAAATACGCGAAGAAGTTAGGACTTAAGGACAAATATCCCTACAGAACGATAAGATCTACATTTGAATGTTGGAAGGGACTAGTAACTTGTCCCGCGTTAATCTTCCTCAATGTGGAAGTCTGTCTCAAAAATGGGCAGAAATTTTTACATGGACATCCTTGTATTGGATAGTTCGGATACGTACGCAGCGAAGTATAATATTATAGGCCGTCCTACTCTCGCTCGCTTAAACACCGTCCAGCACTTCTACACTTCCCCGAGTCTTTATTTCAAATCTCTGCATATGTTTGATAAACCAATACGCCACAAGATATGCACTCAAAACGGCCGCTTTGATAAACAACCGATACTGAAAGTAAGATTAGTGGGCAAAGAGAGGCACCTCATTGGTAAACAAACCTTTGACGTTCTCTTGGACTCAGGGATGGGGCATGGGCTTTCTGTGTTGCCTAGATTTTCTGAGAGGTTAGAAGCGGCCGACATAAAGATCCCACAAAAATTCAGGTTTGAAATAAACGAAGGCAATCATATCGACCATTCAATCACCTATTATAATGGTGAAGGCCAGTACGACTTGGTCATCGGCTTTAGAATGCTTTGCAAATACTCTTCCCTTTATGATTATAAATGTAATACCCTTTACGTCCGACTTGCGAGTGATACTTACGGTGTTAAACTCGACCTGAAGGAATAGCTTATGATATTTCTTATTAACCTTTGTTGTCCCGGCGACGTCTTTTATATTTGATTCTAGCTATATTTAGACGATATTATGCAGGTTAGGAAGGATCTGTGTTAGTTAATAGGGTTAGTTGAGATATTTTGAAGCCTTATTATTGCTAGAGCTCCTTCCTAAGCTGAATACAATGTCTAATAGTTGCCAGAATATGATGAAAAGGACGTCCCTGGTACTGAATGGGTTAACCGCTATTGTCACTCTCCCTCCCTGCCCACCCCAAACCAGCTTCCAGAAGCAACACATGGCAACACACCCACAGACACCAAGAAGAAATATCAAAACAACACCCAGCACACGCTATCACACACACATACTGTCTTCTCTTCCTCCCTGCCCACCCTAAACCAGCTTCCAGAAGCACATCAATACTCATATCTCTCACCGTTCCATCCAATCACTTATAGACAACACGCAGCTGCAGGCACGACCTCTCGAAATCCCATCCTTCTGAATCCTCCCTTCCTCGCGAGGACAGAGCCCACCTGGCCAGGCTGAGATGTGGGCACCATCCAGCTCTTCTGAGCTATCAGAAGAGACTGGATGTCTCTGTCGACGATCCCTGCCCGGGATGTAACACAGCACTACATACCATTGGACACATCCTAGAAGACTGCATTTCACACAATCACTTACGCCAACAACAAAATCTACACTCCTTGAGAGCTCTCTGGGAAAGCCCGACCGTGGCCATGGCCTTCCTTAGGGACTCAGGGCTGTTCGGCCAGGCAGCTTAGGGAACCACAACAACAACAACAATCACACTCTGTAACATTTGTCTATACATAATAGAACACATCAACAGTAAATATATTGAATAATATTTAAGGAACACCCCGTTCTTAACATTAATCCTCCATTATGGGTTGGGTGTGAGGGGGATCTGCCGGGTGTGGGCAAATCGGCGCTCTGCAGACCCCTGTTTTCCCGTGTTGACCTCTGACCGTTTTGGTGAGGTCGGTCCTCATGGTATTAGTGAGGTGGGCCTATAATTAGGCCTTGTACTTGGGTGTGAGAGGGATCTGCCTTGTATGAGCCAATCTGCTTTCTGCAGACTCCCATTTTCTTATGTTCTTATTACAAACCCCAATGCACTTGAATAAAGTAATGAAAGCATATGATCCTCCCGGGATTTGAACGCGGGACACCACACCCAGTTCTAGGCTAAAAGGAAGTTGGAGCTTGAAAACATAAATAATTTTTTTTTATTATTCTCTCTCTACCAACCAACTTTACTCCTAAACTCGATTAATGAAATTAAAAAACACATGTGGCAGTCCGGGGATTCGAACCTAGGATGCTCACACCGAAAATCAACACACTTATGCCGAAGGCCGATTCCTCTTAAATTACAGGCTCGCTATCGCTCGCCAGGAAAAAATCGACGCCTAAATTGCACGAAAGGTCTTAAAAGTGACATAAATGGGGCGAAACTTCTTTAAAACGCCAAACTAATGGGGCGAACGTCTTAAAAGCTCAAAAGCAATGGGATTAAACATGAGGGAGAAAGGGGTAAAGAAAAATATCCCTCAAGTGGAAATCTCCAATTGACCACTTGCGAGTTTCAGGCTATAAGGAAGTTGGAGCTGTGAACATCGATATTAAACGGAAATACAATAATAATTTAAGTTTCTGATGGATAAATGGTATGTTGAATTGGGATTTATATATGTACAGTCGCGCTAATAAGTGATGTGTCGGCACCAAGTATGTTTTGATCAATAATTGGTATCAGCAATGTCTAAGCTTCATTTCTTCATATCGAGTGAAATATACAAACATGTTCCTACACTTACCCACCCTATTCAACATCTGACAGACATTAATACAGCACAGAGTAAGCCAAACGTAATGACAGCTGGGACATGACTTATTAGCGCGACTGTACTACGACCGTATTTTAGCTGTAAATGATGTTAACTATCGATGTCTACAGCTCCAACTTCCTTATAGAACGAAACTCGCAAGTCGGCAATTCGTTATACTGTACGGTTACGTTTGGCTCGCTCTGTACTGTATTAATGTCTGTCAGATGTTCAATAGGGTGGGTAGGTGTAGCGCTAATAAGTCATGTCCCAGCTGTCATTACGTTTGGCTCGCTCTGTACTGTATTAATGTCTGTCAGATGTTGGATAGGGTGGTTAAGTGTAGCGCTAATAAGTCATGTCTCAGCTGTCATTACGTTTGGCTCGCTCTGTACTGTATTAATGTATGTCAGATGTTGAATAGGGTGGGTAGGTGTAGCGTTAATAAGTCATGTTTTAGCTGTCCTTACGTTTGGCTCGCTCTGTACTGTATTAATGTCTGTCAGATGTTGAATAGGGTGGTTAAGTGTAGCGCTAATAAGTCATGTCTCAGCTGTCATTACGTTTGGCTCGCTCTGTGCTATATTAATGTCTGTCAGATGTTGAATAGGATGGATAAGTGTAGGAAAATGTTGGTATATCTGACTGAAAAAGAAGAAATCATGTGTAAATATTTCTGATACCAATAATTGATCAAAACATACTTGGTGTCGAGACATTACTTATTAGACCGACTGTACCTTTGATTCTGGCTACTATTAGACGACTTAACACTATCTGGTGCAACGTCTTAGGGTTTTATGGTGTTTTGTTTAATTATTATTGAGGGTTTTGATTGTTTTTTACCATTTTCGAACAATGTGTTTTAGTTTACCCGCTAGCATTTGAAAAACGTCTCTCCAAACCCCCTTCAAACTGAACAAAATTCCCCAAGCTAAATGTGTACGGTCGAGGTTAATAAGTGTTGTCAGATATTTCACAAAGTTTCGGACACTGACTAATACTCTGAGGGATAAGCACGTTTCCCAGTAACTATAAAGTTACCAATAACACTTGTTGAGCGAAAACCACTGGAATCTATGACAACACTTAATACCCCCGATTGTACATTTTCGGTAGAAAAGTTTCCCGGCCAAAGGCCGGTTTCTCAAAAATTGGAGGCTCGCTTTCGCTCGCCCAGAAAAAAATCGACACCTTACTGGGTTGAAGTATCATTTAATCGCCAAACTAATGAGATGAAACGTCTTAAAATCTCCAAACTAATGGAGTAAAACAGGGAGGATCCAAATTGGCCCGCCCTGCACCTAATAGGGTTAACCCCTTCTGTACCGATGACGTCTTTATAATTTTATTCTAATTATATTTAGACGATTTTGTGCAGCTTAGGAAGGATCTGTGGTGCTTAAAAGGCTCGATTGAGATAGATCGAAGCCTTATAATGGCTAGAGGTCCTTCCTAAGCTGAATAAAATCGATTAGAGATCCTTGCTAAACTAAATACAATCTCTTCTAAAGCGGAACTTGTCCAATTGACCACTTGCGAGTTTTGGTCTATAAGGAAGGTGGAGCCGTAGCCATCAATATAAGGAAGTTGGAACCGTAGCCATCAATATAAGGAAGTTGGAGCCGTAGCCATCAATATAAGGAAGTTGGAGCCGTAGCCATCAATATAAGGAAGCTGGAACCGTAGCCATCAATATAAGGAAGTTGGAGCCGTAGCCATCAATATAAGGAAGTTGGAGCCGTAGCCATCAATATAAGGAAGTTGGAGCCGTAGCCATCAATATAAGGAAGTTGGAGCCGTAGCCATCAATATAAGGAAGTTGGAACCGTAGCCATCAATATAAGGAAGTTGGAGCCGTAGCCATCAATATAAGGAAGTTGGAGCCGTAGCGATCAATATAAGGAAGTTGGAACCGTAGCCATCAATATAAGGAAGTTGGAGCTGTAGCCATCAATATAAGGAAGTTGGAGCCGTAGCCATCAATATAAGGAAGTTGGAACCGTAGCCATCAATATAAGGAAGTTGGAGCCGTAGCCATCAATATAAGGAAGTTGGAGCCGTAGCCATCAATATAAGGAAGTTGGAACCGTAGCCATCAATATAAGGAAGTTGGAGCCGTAGCCATCAATATAAGGAAGTTGGAGCCGTAGCCATCAATATAAGGAAGTTGGAGCCGTAGCCATCAATATAAGGAAGTTGGAACCGTAGCCATCAATATAAGGAAGTTGGAGCCGTAGCCATCAATATAAGGAAGTTGGAGCCGTAGCGATCAATATAAGGAAGTTGGAACCGTAGCCATCAATATAAGGAAGTTGGAGCTGTAGCCATCAATATAAGGAAGTTGGAGCCGTAGCCATCAATATAAGGAAGTTGGAGCCGTGGCCATCAATATAAGGAAGTTGGAGCCGTGGCCATCAATATAAGGAAGTTGGAACCGTAGCCATCAATATAAGGAAGTTGGAGCCGTAGCCATCAATATAAGGAAGTTGGAGCCGTAGCCATCAATATAAGGAAGTTGGAGCCGTAGCCATCAATATACGGAAGTTGGAGCCGAAGCCATCAATATAAGGAAGTTGGAGCCGTAGCCATCAATATAAGGAAGTTGGAGCCGTAGCCATCAATATAAGGAAGTTGGAGCCGTAGCCATCAATATAAGGAAGTTGGAGCCGTAGCCATCAATATAAGGAAGTTGGAGCCGTAGCCATCAATATAAGGAAGTTGGAGCCGTAGCCATCAATATAAGGAAGTTGGAGCCGTAGCCATCAATATAAGGAAGTTGGAGCCGTAGCCATCAATATAAGGAAGTTGGAGCCGTAGCCATCAATATAAGGAAGTTGGAGCCGTAGCCATCAATATAAGGAAGTTGGAGCCGTAGCCATCAATATAAGGAAGTTGGAGCCGTAGCCATCAATATTTAGCAGAATTACCAGCTAAAATACGGTCGTAGTACAGTCGCGCTAATAAGTGATGTCTCGGCACCAAGTATGTTTTGATCAATAATTGGTATCAGCAATATTTACACACGATTTCTTCTTTTTGAGTGAGATATACAACCACGTTCCTACACTTACCCACCCTATTCAACATCTGACAGACATTAATACAGCACAGAGCAAGCCAAACGTAATGACATCTGAGACATGACTTATTAGCGCCACTGTACATTTATAAATCCATAAAAGCAAATGGATCATACTTCTTATCCATCAGAAACCCCCGTCATTATTATTGCATTTCTCTCTAAAATCGATGTTCACGGCTCCAACTTCCTTATAGCCTGAAACTCGCAAGAGGTCAATTTGAATAACCTAACCAAACTAAACTAACTAACCTAAGCTAACTTTTAAGGGGAGGTTTTCAGTTTGTGCCCTAGACCTCTATCAATCTTAAAATTTCACCCCCTAGACCCCTTTCAAGATAAATTTTTACATTTTTCGGTAGAAAAATGTCCCGGCCATAGGCCGGTTCCTCTTAAATTACAGGCTCGCTATTGCTCGCCATGAAAAAATCGACACTTAAATGGGACGAAAGGTCTTAAAATTGACAGAAATGGGGCGAAAGTTCTTAAAATCGCCAAACTAATGGGGCGAACGTCTTCAAATCTCATAAGCAATGGGACTAAACATGAGGGAGAAAGGGGTCAATACAAAAATCCCTCAAGTGGAAATCTCTCCTTAAAATAAGTATGCCATTGTCTCTGAGCCTACTATTTTTTGATAAGTTAACCCTTTGAAGCTCTGACGCGTTTTAGCAGTATATTTTGGCTATCATTAGACGATTTTATGCAGCTTAGGAAGGATCTGTGGGTATTAAATGGGGTAAATACTCTCTCAATCAACCCTTTGACTTCCATATACCCTTCCTAAGCTGAATAAAATCGTCTAATAATTTACCAGAAAATCAAACAGAAATGCGTATTGGAGCTTGAAAGGGTTAACATATGAGAGAGAGAGAGAGAGAGAGAGAGAGAGAGAGAGAGAGAGAGAGAGAGAGAGAGAGAGAGAGAGAGAGAGAGAGAGAGAGGCTTGAAAAGGTTAATTTGACTTTATATTGTCTTTGTCCCAGTTTTGGTTTGTTTAGCTTGCAAGTTTTACATTTTAATTCTTGGTATAAATGTAGTTTTCTTCATGATTGCCTTTCTTTATATCTTGTTATTATGTATTCAAAATGGCTTATAGATGTTAAATATACTATCTATCTATCTATCTATCTATCTTGTAATATTGGCTCCTTCGGTTAGAGGTCTGCAAACATTGATAGATATTATGGATCATGAAATTAAACAACTAGACTTATCTATTAACTCTGCAAAATCAGTATGTATGATCTTTAAATATAAGTATGGACAGGAAATGAATCCTTTCATATATTTAGACAATAACAAATTAAATATTGTTTCTGAATACAAATATTTGGGTTTTATAATTCATTGTAATCTTAATAATGACTTGGATATGATAAGATGCAGAAATAAGTTTTACAATGAGTTTAATTGTCTTTTAAGAAAGTTTAGCAACACGAGTACTGAAGTATTTTTAAATTGATTTCAAAGCTACTGTTTGAATTTTTATGGCGCTGAACTTTGGTTTAATAATAGAAAATGTTATATACCATTTAAGCAGTTTTCCATTGGATATCACAAGGCAATAAAGAAAATATTGAATATGAAGTACTGGGAGAGCAACCAGAGTGCTTGTAGAGAATGTGGATTGATGGTGTTTAGGCATTTGGTTAACTGGATGAAAATAAGATTTGCATATAGAAATCTCATAAAGCCATGTAGTTTTATAGAGAAGAACATGTATTACATGTTACATAGATCTTTTCTTATAAAAGGATGTTGAAAAAATAATCCTACATGAGTATGGATTTACTAACTTATTGCTAAATGATATCAATGCTATCAGATCAAGAATTGTTTATGTACAGAACACAGAACCAACTATGCGCTAAGGACTTTTAGCTTAATGTAGATTACGTAAATAACTCTGTAAAAAGTGTATGTATATGTCTTTATGAAATAAAATTATGACTGACTGACTGACTATCTATCTATCTATATATCTATCTATCTATCTATCTATCTGACTTATGACTGACTGACTATCTATCTATCTATGTATCTATATATATATAATTATCTATCTATCTATCTATCTATCTATCTATTTATCTATATATATCTATCTATCTATCTATCTATCTATCTATCTATCTATCTATATGCTCAGGCCCAATCCCCATTTTTCCCTATTTTTATTTTTATTTTCGAGTTGATTCTATTTATTTGTTTATTGTCTTGGGGGTGGCCGACTCGAGACAGACCCAAAACAGAGAAAACACAAATTTACACCCATAGATTTTTATACACAAGTGATATTATAATACTGATGTTATCTTCAGCATTAAGAGTAATGTGTTATTTATAAATCTAAGCAATATACCGAAACTCTGCGGATTGAGCGAATTGACTGCTTGATAGTAAATTGTGTATGATTATATTGGGTATAATTATGTTTGTATGTATGTGAGTATGTATATGTATCTGTATGATACATAGTATGAGTATGTATATGAATGTAAAGGTTGAAACAAAGTATATAAATGTGTATATAATATATCACTATTATGTAATTGCCAGGAATACTGTTTAAATGTTCTAATGTCAAATAATGGGACTATCCTATTATTCGGGTTTAACTAATTCAGGTGTCTTTATAAGAGAGGCAACTCTCAATAAGGCACAGCCAATTATGTACTGTACTAACATAATATTACTTTGTATTATAATGTTCTTGGGCTGAATAAACTATTTCAATTTCAATTTCAATTTCAATTTCCCACTCACCCCTACCCCTCCCCTTCGACTACCCCCACTCACCCCTACCCCTTCCCTTCGGCTACCACCACTCACCTCTACCCCTCCCCTTCGACTACCCCCACTCACCTCTACCCCTCCCCTTTGGCTACCCCCCACTCACCTCTACCCCTCCCCTTCGACTACCACCACTCACCTCTACCCCTCCCCTTCGGCTACCCCCACTCACCTCTACCCCTCCCCTTCGGCTACCCCCACTCACCTCTACCCCTCCCCTTCGGCTACCCCCACTCACCTCTACCCCTCCCCTTCGGCTACCCCCACTCACCTCTACCCCACCCCTTCGGCTACCCCCACTCACCTCTACCCCTCCCCTTCGGCTACCCCCACTCACCTCTACCCCTCCCCTTCGACTACCACCACTCACCTCTACCCCTCCCCTTCGGCTACCCCCACTCACCTTTACCCCTCCCCTTCGGCTACCCCCACTCACCTCTACCCCTCCCCTTCGGCTACCCCCACTCACCTCTACCCCTCCCCTTCGGCTACCCCCACTCACCTCTACCCCTCCCCTTCGGCTACCCCCACTCACCTCTACCCCTCCCCTTCGACTACCACCACTCACCTCTACCCCTCCCCTTCGGCTACTCCCACTCACTTCTACCCCTCCCCTTCGGCTACCCCCACTCACCTCTACCCCCTCCCCTTCGGCTACCCCCACTCACCTCTACCCCTCCCCTTCGGCTACCCCCGCTCACCTCTACCCCGCTCACCTCTACCCCTCTCACCTCTACCCCTCCCTTTCGACTACCCCCACTCACCTCTACTCCTCCCCTTCGGCTACCCCCAATCACCTCTACCCCTCCCTTTCGGCTACCACCACTCACCTCTACCCCTCCCCTTCGGCTACCCCCACTCACCTCTACCCCTCCCTTTCGACTACCCCCTCTCACCTCTCCCCCTCCCCTTCGACTACCCCAACTCACCTCTACCCCTCCCCTTCGGCTACCCCCTCTCACCTCTACCCCTCCCCTCTCACCTCTCCCCCTCCCCTTCGACTACCCCAACTCACCTCTACCCCTCCCCTTCGGCTACCCCCACTCACCTCTACCCCTCCCCTTCGGCTACCCCCTCTCACCTCTACCCCTCCCTTTCGACTACCCCCACTTTCCTCTACCCCTCCCTTACGACTACCCCCACTCACCTCTACCCCTCCCTTTCGACTACCCCCTCTCACCTCTCCCCTCCCCTTCGACTACCCCAACTCACCTCTACCCCTCCCCTTCGGCTACCCCACTCACCTCTACCCCTCCCCTTCGGCTACCCCCACTCACCTCTACCCCTCCCTTCGGCTACCCCCACTCACCTCTACCCCTCCCCTTTGGCTACCCCCACTCACCTATACCCCTCCCCTTCGGCTACCCCCACTCACCTCTACCCCTCCCTTTCGACTACCCCCACTCACATACCCCTCCCCTTCGGCTACCCCCACTCACCTCTACCCCTCCTTTTCGACTACCCCCACTCACCTCTACCCCTCCCCTTCGACTACCCCCACTCACCTCTATCCCTCCCCTTCAGCTACCCCCACTCACCTCTACCCCTCCCTTCGGCTACCCCCACTCACCTCTACCCCTCCCCTTCGACTACCCCCACTCACCTCTACCCCTCCCTTCGACTACCCCCACTCACCTCTACCCCTCCCTTTCGACTACCCCCACTCACCTCTATCCCTCCCCTTCGGCTACCCCCACTCACCTCTACCCCTCCCTTCGGCTACCCCCACTCACCTCTACCCCTCCCCTTCGACTACCCCCACTCACCTCTACCCCTCCCTTCGACTACCCCCACTCACCTCTACCCCTCGCCTTCGACTACCCCCACTCACCTCTACCCTTCCCCTTCGGCTACCCCCACTCACCTCTACCCCTCCCTTTGACTACCCCCACTCACCTCTACCCCTCCCTTCGACTACCCCCACTCACCTCTACCCCTCCCCTTCGGCTACCCCCACTCACCTCTACCCCTCCCTTCGACTACCCCCACTCACCTCTACCCCTCCCTTCGACTACCCCCACTCACCTCTACCCCTCCCCTTCGACTACCCCCACTCACATCTACCCCTCCCCTTCGGCTACCCCCACTCACCTTTACCCCTCCCTTCGACTACCCCCATTCACCTCTACCCCTCCCTTCGACTACCCCCACTCACCTGTTCCTGTTTAACAAACCTCTTAGACTTCTTCCACGATATCCTCAACCTCTACGATGAGAGTAAAGCTGTAGATATTATATACCTTGATTTTCAAAAGGCCTTTGACAAAGTTCCCCACAAATGTTTACTGCTAAAACTAAAATCGCATGGAATACAAGACGGTGTGTTGAAATGGATAGAAAATTGGCTCGGCGACAGAAAGCAAAGAGTAGTCATAAACGGTAAGGCATCTAAATGGACCAATGTAAGTAGCGGGGTACCCCAGGGATCGGTACTAGGACCAATTCTCTTTCTAATTTACATCAACGACATAGATGAGGGTCTCACTTGTACAATCTCAAAATT
Source organism: Lithodes maja (assembly GCA_037953745.1). NCBI lineage: Eukaryota > Metazoa > Arthropoda > Malacostraca > Decapoda > Lithodidae > Lithodes > Lithodes maja. Next base: position 3,528 of record JBAKBP010031442.1, on the reverse strand, counting down.
TGATGACGATACAAAAATTGCAAATAGCGTACTCTCAAAAGAACAAGTTGACGATATGCAACACAATCCGAGGTAATCCTATCGGGCATGGAAGCATACATTCCATTCTTTCTCTCAGTCTAATGCTAAAAAATCTTGGTTTACTCACGCCTGTTCTACTGCTGTCCGCAATAAGGAGGAAGCATTCAAACGGTACCGACGCCTAAAAACTCAAGACTCTCATTCTTCATATGTTTCTGCCCGGAATCAAGCCAAATCTGTTCTTCGACTTGCCAAACACTCTTTCATTAATAATAAATGCACTGAACTATCCAACTCTAGCTCTTCCCAAGCTTTCTGGCATCTAGCCAAAAACCTCTCCAACAATTTCTCTTCCTCGTCTTTCCCTCCCCTTTCCCACTCTGATGGCACAACCATCACTTCTTCCTCTGACAAAGCTAAACTCTTCGCTCAAACTTTTGCTAGAAACTCCACCTTGGATGATTCCGGTGCTATTCCTCCCTCTCCGCCCTCCTCTCTCTTACTTATGCCTAATATCCTAATCTCTTCTAAAGATGTACTTTCTACCCTCTCTGGGCTTAACACTAATAAGGCGTACGGTCCGGACGGTGTTCCTCCTGTTGTTCTCAAAAACTGTGCTTCCGTGCTGACTCCCTGCCTAGGCAAACTCTTTCGTCTCTGTCTATCCTCTAAAGTCTTCCCTTCATGCTGGAAGTTTGCTCACATTCAACCTGTCCCAAAGAAGGGTGACCGCTCTCAACCCTCCAACTATCGTCCAATTGCTCTTATCTCTCGTCTTTCTAAAGTTTTTGAAACTATTCTTGCTTCCAAATTTCTTAAGCATTTCTCTTCTCATAATCTGCTCTCAGATCGCCAGTATGGCTTCCTTAAGGGTCGCTCTACTGGTGATCTTCTTTCATATCTTACTAACTCTTGGTCATCCTCCTTTCGGGACTTCGGTGAGACTTTTTCTATTGCACTAGACATATCGAAAGCCTTCGATAGAGTCTGGCATAAATCTTTAATTTCTAAACTACCCTCCTTCGGTTTCTATCCCTCCATCTGTGCCTTTGTCTCCAATTTCCTTTCCGGCCGTTCCATAGCTGCGGTTGTGGACGGCCATTGTTCACTTCCTCACCCTATAAACTCCGGTGTTCCTCAGGGCTCTGTCCTATCTCCTATTCTCTTTCTAATTTTTATAAATGATCTCCTTAACTGTACCTTAATTCCCATCCATTCATACGCAGACGACTCAACCTTACACTACTCCATTAGTTTTTCAGAACGCCCCAGCCAGCAATCCCTCAACGACAAACGTAATGAAGCCATAGAACTCTTAAATTCTGATCTAAATACTATTTCCAATTGGGGCAGAGAAAACCTTGTTAACTCTTTCACGCTTATATGACGCAGAGGTTGCCAGATTAGCAATAAGAAATAGAGTTCTCTCACTCTTATAATTACCTCTCCAAAATTAGTTTTCTGCCCACAGCTAACTCAAAGACAACTGCAGAGGTTGAAGTAACTAAACTAAAGGTTTCTAAATACCCCTGATGGTAACAAAGGCTTTAAAGTATCCCCAACAGGCTCAAAATCGCGTCATATGTCGGAGAGGGTTAACTTTAATGCTTCCAAAACCCAATTTCTCCATCTATCTACCCGTCAGGATCTCCCAGTGGACTATCCCTTATTCTTCAACAATACAAAAATTGACCCTTCATCTTCTCTCAATATTCTTGGTATCTCTTTTTCTTCTGCTCTCATTTGGAAGGACCATATTACCAGTCTTGCTAAGGCAGCCTCCAGAAGCTGGGTGTGCTCAACCGCCTTAGGGGGTTCTTTTCCCCTGCACAGCTTCTTGCTCTGTACAGGGGCATAGTGCGCCCTTGTATTGAGTATTGTTCACATGTGTGGGGAGGTTCCTCTCACACCGCTCTCCTAGACAAAGTTGAAAGGAAGGCCTTTCGTATCATTAACTCCCGTCCACTCACCAACTCTCTACAATCTCTCTCTCTCCGCCGCAATGTTGCATCTCTCTCGCTATTCTATCGCTACTATAATAATCAGTGTTCCTCAGAGCTATCCCAGTGCATACCACCTCCTTTACGTAGGGCACGTGGTACCCGTCTTGCAACTCAATCCCACCCCTACTCTGTGCAACTCTCCAACCCAAGAGTGAAACGTTACTCTCAAACTTTCTTCTACTCAACATCTGAGCTCTGGAACTCTCTCCCAGAATCGGTCTTTCCCTCTTCCTATGACTTAAATTGCTTCAAACTCCGTGTGTCCAGGCATTTTGGCTCGAACGTCCCTTGATTTTGGCCCTGTCACTCTTTCAACTATGGGGGAGGCACTCGCTATAGGCAGTTATGCCTTTTGCCTCCCTCAATCACATAGAAAAAAAAAAAAAAAAAAAAAAAAAAAAAATCTAGATAAATTGTCATGTTGGGCCCAAATTTGGCAAATGAGTTTCAATGCGCATAAATGTAAAGTACTACATATCGGATACCTAAATGAGAAAGCAAACTATTTGATGAATGGCACTCAGTTTAAGAATGTAAACAGAGAAACCGATCTGGGAGTAACAATATCGAGTAACCTAAAACCGAGTCAACAATGTTCAGAAGTTGTTAAGAAGGCAAACAAAATAATTGGCTTTATAGGCAGGTCATTTGAGCATAAATCCAAAGAAGTTATCCTAACCCTTTACTATTCCTTAGTCCGCCCTCTTCTGGAATACTGCGTTCAATCCTGGTGCCCTTATTACCAAAAAGATATAAACAAGCTAGAACGAGTTCAACATAGTTACCAAAATGATACCTAGCCTAAAGAACAAACCATACGAAGAGCGTCTTAGAGAATTACATCTATTTCCTTTAACCCAGCGCAGATTAAGAGGTGATTTAATTCAAGTGTTCAAAATCATCAAAGGCATCGACAATATGAACTGTAGTAAGTACTTCACTATCGACCAATCTAATTACACGCGGGGAAATCGTTGCAAAATTATTGGTAAATCTTTTAATTCACACGAATCTAAGAATTTCTTCTTCAATCAAGTTGTCAACTTGTGGAATGGGCTTCCCCGAGACGTTATAGACTGCAGCACCGTTGATGCATTAAAACTCCGCTTAGACAAATATCTCGCATCAAACCCGCGACTGACTGCGTTTGTAAATGAATAACTTTATTTTATCCCCCCCCTCAGTTACTAACCCATCTGTCCCCTACTAACTTCCTAATCCTGCCACGGACATTAGTTCCAGGGAAGTAGTTCCCTTTCCAATGTTCCCTTACCCACTCTAAACCACTGTTTGGACACTTGATCCTCAGTGTTTTGGAGGACAAGCAGCCTAGAAGGGTCACTAGATCTGTTGTTGCTTGATTTCCTTTGTACCTCTACCCCTCCCCTTCGGCTACCCCCACTCACCTCTACCCCAACTTCCTCCTCTCTCCCCTCCTCCCCTAACCATTTCATGACCCTCTCCCAGTAGGTTTTCCTCTTTAAGGTCTTTCCTATAAAGCCTC
>JBAKBP010031441.1:0-24439 GCA_037953745.1 Lithodes maja | reverse complement strand
CTGTGCCCCTCAGCAATTATGAAGAGAAAGTTGAGGGGCAAAGGAAAGATGTGACGCTTTGGCTTCCAATCGTGGTAGATTAGGAGGTCAATCCACGCAAGAGACGCTGTCACTTGAGATCTAGAAAATATATAAGTAAAAGGAACAGTCAGAGTAAGCTATGGGTATGGCAGAGATCGCTCAGTTCTCACTCTGATAGACCAGCCCATCACCGCATGACTAGAACCCAATCCTCTCAGCATCAGCTAGGAAAGGCCCTAGAAAGCCGCCTTTGGCGGGGGGATAGCTCCCCTATTTCAACCCCTTTCGGGGTTGGGCACCCGCCACTGTAGACTCTGTAGTAAAAACAGATTATAAAACTTCACACATCATGCTGCTTGTGTCATCCCCACCCACTACAATCAATATGGTGACAAAATTGTATTCATGCTAATTTAAGTTAGGAAAGTATAGCGAAATTTTTTATTAGGCTTTGGAAGGATTATAAAGAAAGAACATTGAATCCAATCACACATCCACACCATGTACAGTTTATTTGTGGATAAAAACATTTCAGAAGGAGCAAATCATTGATAATGTTTCACTATGACATTGGGATGTGATGACCCCACTGCCACCTTTTCGGTAGTGCAGTCAGTCTTTGTAGTAGAGGAGCACTGGTTCTTATCTTCAGAAGACTCCTGCTCTGAGTCTGCTCCTTCAGTGCTAATAGTCTTAATCCACTTAGTGGAAATTACACTGTAGAGTGGAGCAGTGGGGGCAGGTCTAGGAGCTTGGAGGTAGTGTTTGCCATGGCCATCCCTTTTGGGTGCTTCCTCTGGAAGCAAGGCATCAAATTTATGTATGTATGGATTATGCTTCACTTATAGTTTCTCCAGGTAAATAACAAGAAAATTAGTATCCAGAAGTTATATGTGACATTGTCAGTAAAGTAATTATATCCATTGTCTACTTTATACAGTGTTTATCAATGTGTATGAGTATCTGTTCATGTGCATAAATATGAAAGAAGAATGCAACATAATACAATGACTTCATTTATCTACTGAGTGGGTGATACACCAGATGTGGAAATTGTTCAATCTCTTTTACGCCACTTTTTTTGCTAGACAGTTCAACTCAACTCCATCAACTCACCCTCTTGTTAACAATGTAGGTCTGTGTCTATTGATCATGTTAGTCTTACCCTCCAGGTTAAATTTAAATCCTTTTATCAATGTTTACCGAATACCTAGAATACAGACTACAGTATACAAATAGAGATAGAATCATTTAAGTTGAATGAGTTGATCAGACTTGCCTAGTAAAAATCAAGCAAGCTTACTACAGCATCCTTAGCCCCCACAAGACGCTACCTTAATAGAAACTGGGAAATAAATAAATATAGGCTCTAGGCCCCTACAAACAACACCAACCACATAAATTATAACTATAAACAACATTATGGAAGAGAAGTTTGTGTCAGCAACAATAAATAACAGAAAAGTAGACAAAACTTTAAGCTGGCGTCACACAATATGTTTTAGCGGTCAATCGTATCGGAGGCTGGCATCGGCTACAATTTTTTACATAATTTTCGGGGATCTCCGTTACATATTCTAGTGTTAGATATGACGATTCAAGATTATAAGCAAATTGATACAATATGCCGTTATAATTGAGGTGAAGAAGGCCAGATAACAGGATTCGCTTCAGCATATTCCCTCCATATACATTTAACACTAAAACATTCATGTGACGCCAGCTTTAAGTTTTTGTGTTATTTTTGGTCCCCCTTCTCTCTTATGTTTAGCTCCATCAGTTTTCAGATTTTATGATATTCGTCCCATTAGTTTGGTCATTTTAAGACCTTTCTCCCCATTTCTTTGTCAATTCTAAGACCGTTTGAAGACCGTTTGTGCCACTTAGGGGTCAAATTTTTCTTAGCGAGCGATAGCGAGCCTGTAATTTAGGAGGAACTGGCCGGGACATTTTTCTATTGAAAAATGTATAAATTCATCTAGAAATAAATTCATCTTGGGAGTGTGTGTTTTTTTTTTGTGTTTTTTTTTTAAGCTTGATGGAGGTCTAGGGAGGAAACTAACACAAAATAAATAAATATACATATCAACCAAAAATATACCCTTCCCCCTTAACAAACTGTCAAGTATAATTATGCAGTCAAAAGTTATATACATGGACAATAACAATAAATAATAAATAATTGGAGAAGATAAATAGAATTTAACTTTACTTACATACCACACCCGCAATTATAAACACTTGAGACCTTATAGTAGTAGTTGTTGTTGTTGTTGTTGTTGTTCCCCAAGCTGCCTGGCCGAACAGCCCCAAGGCCCCGAGTAAGGCCAAGGCCATAAACGAGCGCCCCCACAGAACCCTCCCTGCCGACCACAATAAAGCCTGGGTGACCGAAGCCACTCCATGGCGGGGGGCTGAGAGGGTGCGTAAACGCCCAGGAAACCAAAGCCCCACCCAGGGCCCTGTGCCCCTCAGCAATTATGAAGAGAAAGTTGAGGGGCAAAGGAATAATGTGACAGAGAATGGAAAAAAAAAAAAAAAAAAAAAAATACTCATATACGCCCCATAGCAAACATTAGGGCGGTGTCACAAACGCTTTTTTCAGCAATGTTTACAGGCAAGTGGCCAACTCGAGACAGAGCCCAAACAGAAACAACAAAACATAAAAAAAAAAATATAATGAAAAATAAAAAAAATAAATTAATATAAAAAAATATACATACAAAAATAAATATATAAATATAATAACCGCACCAAAATGTATGTAACAATAATAATAATAATAATAATAATAATAATAATAAGTAATAATGATAATCTGGCCAATCTCTCTTACTAGCAGACCACTATAGTCTATTTTTTCCAGCTGAGGGTAAATTTCCGCGTTACTATCTTGTTTATTTAGCTATAAAGCAGATTTTGCAGCTAAATATGGTGTTAATTATGAAAACTTGGCATTAATACGACACACAGCCATAGTAGTTTCATATTATTCCAATAGGTATCGAGAAATCAGCTACTAAGGGATTCAATTTACCATCAGCTGGAAATAAAATGTTCTATAATAAACACGTATAATACCGGCGTCACATGAGCTGTTCCTGTGCCGTTCCTGGTTTAGTTGGTTGGTTTTGCAAGTTTTATATTTTAAGGGGAGGCAGACCGTTTTCATGAACCCCCTTCTCCCTAATGTTTAGCCCCACTAGTTTTGATATTATAAGACGTTCGGCCCATTAGTTTGGCGATTTTAACACCTTTTGCCCCATTTTGTTGTCAACTTTAAGACCTTTCGTGCCATTTAGGTGTCTATTTTTTCCTGGCAAGCAATAGCGAGCCTGCAATTTTAGGAGGAACCGGCCTTTGGCCGGGATTTTTTTTACCGAAAAATGTAAACATTTATCTTGAAGGGGGGTCTAGGGGGTGTTTTTCTAAGCTTGATGGAGGTCAAGGGAGGAAACTACAAAAAATAAATGAATAAATGAATTAATAGACCAAACAAACGGTCTGCCTCCCCTTAATTGGATAGATACAGAATACAGTGATAATGCAGGTGTGAAAATAATTGAAGAGATTAGTTCATTATATTTTTTACTCCGATACATCCGCGGCCAAATGCTCTCACGTGACGCCAGCTTAACCCCTTCAGTATCCGGGGACGCTCTTTATATATGGCATTCTGGCTAGCAGAGGCAATTTTATTCAGCTTAGGAAGGACCTCTGGGGATCAAATGGGTTGCAAACTATCAAAATTAATCCCTTGTGCTCCCACCTATCCATCCTGAGCCAAGCCAAAATCATCTAAGGTTAGCCAGAATGATACGAAGAAATGCGTTATAATACTGAAAGGGTTAAGGGGAGATCTCCACTTGAGGGATTTTTTTCTGGACCCCTTTCTCCCTCAAGCTTAGCCCCATTGCTTTTGAGATTTTAAGACGTTCGTCCCATTAGTTTGGCGTTTTTAAAAACGTCTCCCCATTTCTGTCAATTTTAAGACCTTTCGTGCCATTTAGGTGTCACTATTCTCTCCCTTGTAATTTAAGAGGAACCGGCCTTTGGCCAGGACATTTTCTACCGAAAACTTTACAAATTTATCTTGAAAGGGGGTTTAGGGGGTGTAATTTTAAGCTTGATGGAGGTCTAGGGAACAAACTAAAAACCTCCCATTAAATCTACCTAATATAAATGCATAGAGTCCTCATTCACACCACTATCACAATTCACAGAAATATGGTCACGACGAAAGTCAAACACCTCACTGGAAACAAATCCTTTCATATTTTGGTGCGAGAATGACCAAAGCTAATCACTTCTGTACCACGACATCCTTTTCATTATATTCTGGCAAATATTAGACCATTTTATTCAGCTTAGGCAGGACGTCTACCAATCAAAAGGCTACAGACTATCTCAATTAATCCTTTTAGCTACCATATACTGTATATCCTCCATCTTAAGCTTCACAAAATCGTCCAAATGTATATGAAATCCAACACAAAAGACGTCACCGGTACTAAACGAGCTAAACTAACACCTGTACCGCACGTCACAGATTCTACCAAACACACCAAGCCTTCTCACGATTGACTCTTCTTCAAGCATCCATTAACTTTAGTAGTGCTTTTGCAGTTTGTGTATTTACCCTTTGAGGATTATGACGCATTTTGACAGTTTATTTTGGCTATTATTAGATCTTATTTAGATTATGAAGGGTATATGAAATCAGAGGATTAATTAAGACAGTCTTTACCCTTTCAATTCCCACAAATCCTTCCTAAGCTGTGTAATGAGAGCCAAAATAAACTGCCAAAATGCGTCATGATCCTCAAGGGGTAAATAAAAGTAACTGTTCCTGAAATTGCTGTGTAGCAACACGACCCGAGCGCTAGTGAATCCCTCTGGAAGTATTGATGTTTTTATATATATACACCGCAGCTTATTCTGGCTATCATTAGACGATTTCATACAGCTTTGGAAGGGTCTGTGAGAATAAAAAGGGTAAAGACTGTCTAACTTCCATAAACCCTTCTTAATCTGAATAAAATCGTCTAACAATAGCCAAAAACACAGAAAAGAAGTGAGTCATGAATCCTCAGAGGGTTGAAGAGGGTGTGTATGATGCAGGGTGCTTCTGATTGGGGCTTATAGTACACGCTCAGCTCACAACTGAGAGGACCCGTGGTTGATAACAAGCAGGTGGATATGTATGGGTTGTCTCTTCTCAACCGATTGCAATTTCTGACTCATACCCGTCTTCTGCCCCTTCTTTAATGTACAGGGGATAGGTCCACTTGGGGGCATTTTGTGTAGGGCCACCCCCATTAAGGGGAGTAAGGCATCCGGCAATAGATAGATAGATAGATAGATAATAAAGAATACATAATTACAGTACTATTGTCAGTGGATTTAGCGGTACATAAATTGCAACTATAGAACCGAACAATTATCCCTAAACTGTCCATGCTCTTCAATTTTGCTTGGGATCTATCTATCTATCTATTGCCGGACGCCTTACTCCCCTTTACGAGGGTGGCCACACACAAAACGCCCCCAAGCAGACCTAACCCCTATGAGAAGGACAATCCATGACAGTTTACTGAAGGACTTACAGGATTGACCACTCAACTTAGGGTCCGTCTAACTCCGAGGCCTTCTATGTATAATTTTTGCACTATTTTTCTACAGTGGTGCGCGGCTAGTCCATCCACTAACCTGCTTCACCCTTAGGTGAGCAGTACGGATTTGTATAAGGTTTACTCCCCTAGACAGGTTGCCGACCAAGGCTGACGAGTCCCATCCACCCGGATTTGTATAAGGTTGTCTCCCCTAGATTTTGTTTGGGATGCTTGACATAATCTGCTTTGTACGATCCTGGCATAGCTTTGACCCTTTGAGTACCAACAACGAGTGTTATACTTTATTCTAGCTATATTTAGACGATATTATGCAGCTTAGGAAGGATCTGTGGTAGTTAAAAGGGTTGGCTGAGATAGTTTGATAGTTTATTTATTGCTGAAGGTCCTTCCTAAGCTGAATAAAATCGTCTAATAGTTGCCAGAATATGATGAAAAAACCGTCCCTGGTACTGATTGGGTTAACACACATCAGCTGACTGAAGAATACTGCAACAAACTGAAATAACTTACTCTCATCGATAAATTTAAACAATTGTAATATTTGTAATTCTTCAGATTATTTGATGGAAACAGGCTGACATCAGATCTCATTCTCTCTAAAATGGCATAGAACTAAAATTTGGTTTGATAATAGATGTCCAATAAACATTTCATAAAAACTTTCAATTTGATAATGAAAACAGCATGGAGTTTGAGTCTCACGCTTCCATTTATCTTGGTTGTAAAACTAATATAAATACCAGTACACTATAAAAATTGCATATAATATATATTAATTATAACAAAGATATTCACATACATAAACAATACATGCACTCAACCATATTATATATTTTTGTATTTTTGTGAAATATTTTGTGTTTTACTTAAAAAATCGTAGACTAATAGGATTATCTTGTGCAATAATTATATTTATCCGTAGCAAAGGAAACAGTGCTTCTGATAAAGAACAGCTCATTTGTCAGTATATGATGCATTTCTTTTATTCTGGCCACCATTGGATGATTATATTCAGTTTAGGAAGAAGCTGTGGAAGTCGGCAGGTAAAGTATGATAGACATTACTATTTTGATTCCTAGAGGTCCTTCCTAAGCTAAAAGTCATCGTATAAGGGTAGCCAGAATATAATGAAGAAAGGAATAACCCATGCAGTGCCGGCGATGTCTTATATATTTGATTTCAGGTGCATATAGACGATTTTATGAAGCTTAGGAAGGATGTATGGTAGCTAAACGGATTGAGATAGTTTGTATAGCCTTTTAATGGGTAGACCATCCTTCCTAAGCTGAATAAAATCTCCTAATAATTGCTAGAATACAATGAAAAGGATGTTACCGGTACTGAATTAGCAACGCAGGCATAATAAACCTTGGGAATCTCACATTAGGCTTTTAGATAAGGGTAAGGCGTGATATCACAGAGTCGGTTGTAAAGATAGTATCGTTTGTAGCCCATTATTCGCCCAAGCACGTATATCATTGCTCTGGTTTTCTTTTCCCTTGATGAACGTGACGCATCGTAGCTGTTTATTTTGGATATCATTAGACGATTCTATGTAGTTTAGGAAGGACCTCGAGGAATTTAACGGGTCAAAACCAACTCGATTATGTCTCTGATGCCCACAGATTCTTCCTAAGCTGAGTAAAATTGTCTAACGATAGCCAAAAAACTGCTATAGCGCGCCATAATCCTTGAGGGGTTAACATCTTGAAGCAATGCACTACCATTAACCTCTGAAGTGCGCACGGGGGTAATTGAAAAAACGTCCCCCTGTGCTGACGTATTTGAGGTGTTTCCGTCACTAAAATATTCATTGTACCATTAACCTCTGAAGTGCGCACGGGGGTAAATGAAAACCTCCCCCTGTGCTGACGTATTTGAGGTTTTTCGTCACTAAAATATTCATTGTACCATTAATAGCATTAATAATTATCCATATGCGCCTATTATGGGTTGATTATAAAGGTATTAACCTGAAACAACAATAAAACGAGTGAAAACAGCGTTTGGATGGTCAAAATCGGAGATATAGCCCGCGAGTTGTATAATGTATGGGTGAGGCAAGCTACCTTCCCGCCCATTTTCCCCAAGGCCACTGCGACACAGTCGATCGATACTCTCTCTCTCTCTCTTGCACTCGATGGCCATCAGTGATGACAACACCCTGCTTGCAACTCGCTAATGTTAGCACGAAAATATACCTCAGAATAAGGGAATAATAGGGAAAATAGGTGATAACTGAGGAATAGGAGGAAAGTGGGGAAGGAGGGGAGGTAGAGGACTGAGATTTTGCATGGCCCAGGGGCCAAAAAAAAAAATAAAAAAATAAAAAAATAAAAATATATTTTTTTTTTTTTCGATGTAAAAAGTTGATTTTTAGTTTTACTTACTCAGGAGAGTCTTCCCGCAGTCCGCCGGGGGAACTCTTAAGAGTCTTCCCGCAGCTCCCGGGTTAATAGCATTAATAATTATCCATATGCGCCTATTATGGGTTGATTATAAAGGTATTAACCTGAAACAACAATAAAACGAGTGAAAACAGCGTTTGGATGGTCAAAATCGGAGATATAGCCCGCGAGTTGTATAATGTATGGGTGAGGCAAGCTACCTTCCCGCCAATTTCCCCCAAGGCCACTGAGACACAGTCGATCGATATTCTCTCTCTCTCTCTTGCACTCGATTGCCATCAGTGATGACAACACCCTGCTTGCAACTCGCTAATGTTAGCACGAAAATATACCTCAGAATAAGGGAATACAGTAATAGGGAAAATAGGTGATAACTGAAGGATAGGAGGAAAGTGGGGAAGGAGGGGAGGTAGAGGACTGAGATTTTGCATGGCCCAGGGGCCAACAAAAAAATAAAAAATAAAAAAATAAAAATATATTTTTTTTTTTTTTTTCGATGTCAAAAGTTGATTTTTTATTTTACTTACTCAGGAGAGTCTTCCCGCAGTCCGCCGGGGGAACTCTAAAGAGTCTCCCGGCAGCTCCCGGGTTAACATTCAGTACCTGTGACAAGTTTTTTATTATTTCTTTGATACTATTGGACGATTTTATTCAGCTTAAGACAGACCTCTAGCAATTAAAAGACACACAATATCTCAATTAACTATCTTAAATACACCCGCTACTTCTTTAGCTGTAAAAATCGTGAATTTAATAGTCTAAATACAACTAGCACAAAATATATAGACGTCGCCGGTACAGAAAGGGTTAAGAACGCTTCAATTTTATACATTCCATGTTGCTACCCATAATACAGATGGTATGTTTCAAGTGTCATATATTACACCTTCAAAGTACACTCGGATCCCATAGTCTCTAGCCCACTCATCTTTATGCAATTATAACTATCTGGATTGATTTTCTGATGGAACTTGGTTGTCAATAAATAGTATATATATTTTTGTAGTTGATGCATAATGAATTATCTTCATATATTCGTTTCCAGAGATAAACTTCCATAATTAGAAATAAGTGAAGTCCAGGAATTTGTATGAGTGGGCTAGAGACTATGGCATCCGAGTGTACAATAGCATATAATTTGTAATATTCTGGGTAAATCTAGATGATTATATTAATCTACGGTATGGACTGTTCTATTTAAAAGAGCTAACACTTTAATATTCTCTTTCTATGGGCATTAAATTAGGATTAAATCTGCCTCTCATATGATATCAAAAGACTAATCCTAAGATATAAAAACAATATATTCATGTGCCTACAGTACATTAGTGTGGGCATTTGTTCAGTTGTATGTCTTCTCATTCCTCAATAAAATATGTATAAAAAAATACAAATATAACATGACCGACCAGCAGTCATGATATAAATAAATAAAATATATGGTAAAAGAAAAAAGAAAGACTTGGCAAACTATATAATATTATATAATTAAATTATGTAGGGCATGATAAATTAGGAAATAATATTAAGAAGGAATAAATTAGCTTTAAATTATATATGTCTAGGGAAATGTTGTGCAGTGAGGATCCATTAGATACAATATGATTTATACAGGTACAACTATTAACTGCAGGCACTCAGCTCATGCCTTATTCCCCAGGGAATATGCCAAGTTACAACAGTTTTCAATGACTACATGGCTAACTCAGGACAAGATCATGAATCCTTCCTCTTGACAGTAATTGGTACACTCGGATGCCATAAATTATAATGACGTACATTCCCTCTCTGCCAGCCAAATAAATGAGTCTGGCTTTATTCTTGATCATACAATGAAACCATCGAGTTACTTTAAGAACTGATACAGCCATACTCACCCATAAATTAATAAGTCAGAACTGTCAATGAAGTTATAATACTCATTAATTGAATAGTATGAATTGGCTTTGGAATTAAGTGTGTGCTTGCTGACAGATAATGATCCTCCTTGTTGTATTAGATATGTAGTCAACATCACTTCACAACCCAGCACCTGGTACAGTTAAAACACAAAATTTCTTTCCCATCTTTGTTCCGAGTGAAGTAAAAAACAAGCTATTTTAAGATTGAATGTCTGAACAACTGCATGTAAATAGTGGGGGTAGGAAGGAGGGCAATGGTGTTACAGTAGTTAAGGCACTTTATATAGTCTTGTATTTTATTACATTCTGAGCAGGGAGGGGTAGGAAGAAATTTCGTCATTTGACTGTACAGCAGGTCAAATCTAAGTGGAGATGAATAGGGAAGGGACTAGAAGCGGTCAGGGTGTGAAGTGTGTCGGGTCAAATTATGATGCGGTTTTTACCACCATGCACTCCCTGCTCAAGAGCTGGGCTAGGGTGGGTGCCATGATGAACAGGGGCAACAGTGAATAGTTGCCAGATTGCTAGACTGCGTTGTCCACCAACAGCACTGGCATCTGGCAATAACACACACCGGCTGGCCCGAGACTTGAACTGTCAACCTCACAGTTTGCAGGCGAGTGCTTTACCAACCGCGCTACGGCCTGTGGTAGAATTATAATTATAAATATGAGTGATAAGGTGATGAGTTTGGAAAACTTATTAAGAGATCAAGTAAAGACCTGTCCACATGATCTGTTTCCAAGTGTGGCGTTTGATTACACTGCTTATCAGTTAATCATCTTGATTATGAAACACCCTGTGCCAGCAAAAATGGTGCTCCTTTTCACTGTCTATATGATCAGTTTCCAATCATGCTGAAAACCACACTTGGAAACTGATTGAGTAGCAAGTCTTTAAGAAATGGGCTGAATAATGTGTGCGGGGTCAAGTTAGGGTGATAAATATGAGAGTTAAGACAATGAAAAGTTAGATGAAACTAATGATATGTAAAGTAAGGAAAGGGTTGAGTTACAGATTATGTAAGGAAAGGGTGGAGGCGTGGTGGGCGGAGGGGGATATAGCGTGAGGGATGGGGATTCTGGAGGTGAAGGATAAGAGGGGTAAAGACAGCTGCCCGGCCCCCTGGCGGTGGTAAAGCTAGACTCCGCCCTCGCCCGGCTCGACCTCCTATATCCTGACTCCTCCGTACCGCTGGGTAGGAGTCCGCCCGTCCCACTTGACTGAAGGAAGGAGGCAGCCACTGTACATAATAAGGGCTCGGGCCTGGTACATGGGCTGATGGTTGCGGAGGGGTGAGAGCTGGGGGTTGAGGTGGTGTGAGGGCTGTGGGAAACTGGTGTGTCTCAGAATGAGAGGCAACGTGACTGGGGTGTGAGGCAGGAGAGCGATGACTGTCACCTGATATAACTCTGGTCTCCTGCTGCTGTCCTGGGGGGTCCTGCCTGGTGATCTGCCTGGCCTGCCACTCAGAAGCACCAGGCAGCTGGTCTTGCTGGTGTGGTTGTCTAGAGAGAGAGGTTGGTGGTAGAGTGAGAGTAGGGTGTGGTGCTCTGCCATGACCGACAATGGTCTGAGCTCTGTAAGTTAGGACTGGAGGTGGCCAGGGAGGGTGATCCATTGTGTGGGGGGAGAGGCTGGGGCGGGGCCATGGTGCTTGTGTAGGTGGAGGATTGAGGCAGTTTTCTGTTGGACAGGGTGGGCCCTGAGGGGACCCAAGGGTGAGGGCTCGGGCACGGTCCCGTTGTGGCACCTGTCCATCTACTAGGCTGTTGGTATTGACTCCCATGCCAGGTTCTTCACCACCCAACCCACCCACACCTTTCGCAAGAGGTGGAAGGGGTGGTGGGGCCATTCCCCGCATAGGTGGGATAGGAGGATCACTATGAGTAAGGGAGGAGCTGTGACTTACACTCACAGAGAACACACGGTCATTGGTAGAGATTGATGGACGGGATACAGTCAGGTGAGGTGGTGACTTCACTTGGCCAACATACTGGCTAGTAGTGGTAGTGGTGGGTGTGGTACTGTCAGTGCTGGAAGTGGAGGTGGTTGTAGTAGATGTGGTGATTGTGGTAGTGCTGGTGTTGGTGGGTGGGGTTGTAGGGGGAGTAGTCTCAGGGTCTATGGTAGTGGTGATGAGGGAAGGATCTGATAAACTCTCAGTCAGTTTAGGATCGAAGTTTGATACAAGTGGGGTGGACGGTGCTAAGGAAGAAGTAGGTGGTGTGGGACTTTGTGTATGGTTGTGAACTGGACTAGGAGACTGGGACGAGGTTTTATTATCGGGGGAAGTATGGATCTGGAAGGTTATCGGAGTAGTGAAGGTGGGGTCCGTAGTGTGGGGGGTGGGAGGGGATGTTTGGTTGAAAGTGTGTGGGGGAGATTGCTGGGTATGGAATGGCGGACCGAGGTTGGGTGCGGGTATTATAGTGACAGGTTCTTCACTGCTGGCTGCTACCTCGCCCCAAACACCCACAGTACCAGCAACATTCACTTCTGGTCCTACACCTGAAGAGCCATAGGTCCGCGTATTGGGGTATTGAAGGAAAGGAAGAAGGCTCCTATGTGGTGGAAGAGGGTTATGCAAAGAAGATACAAATCCATTATTAGGGGGACTGTCATCATTCTTGGTAGGTAAGAAACCGGGTAGATACGTCTCACGACCTGGTACAGATTGCAAGTGAATTTGTGCGAATGATGGGTGGGATCTTGTTGGTAGAAACGGGTTGTTGTGGGTCAAGACAAAATCGGGCTGAGGGAATCTGTGTTCTTGGAGGCTTGCAATGTCCAACTGTGCAGAATCCTTTTGGTGCTGAGGGGGTACCTTATCATTCTGCTCTCTGTGATTATCAGAAGGAATGATTCTTTCTTGACCCTCATGTGGTAGTATGGTAGTTTCAGGGCTTCGGTGACCAGGAATATGATCAGTAGGAATTTGAGGTCTGACCTGAGCAAGTTGATGAGGATAGAGACCATCTTGTGGCCTGACCTGACCTCTCTTCCACTGCTGGATGAGGTGATGACCATGATGCAGGAGGATATGACCTTGTTGTAGATTAGTGAGGCCTTGGTGGAATGCAACTGGATCTTGCTGGGGTCGAGTATTACCTTGCACAGGAACAATCTGGCTTTCTTGACCTTGCTGGATTGGTCGGTGATTCTGTACGGTGAACGCATGTACCTTTGGTGGATTATAACCTGGACGGAAAGGACCAGGTCTCTCTTGACCTTGGTGAGGAGAATTAAGCCCTTGATTATGAAAGACAGGACTATCATAATTAGGGTGAGGTACAGATTGATAATTTTCCATAGGCATTTGATCATGAAGGCTCGGCTGAGAAGAAATGATATCCTGACCCTTTGCAGATGGTATATGATCACTCTTCGGTAGAATATGCCCTGGTTGTGATGCACTGCCAACATTCTGACCCTTCTGGGGTAAGCTGTGCATTTTAGGTGGGGCCATATGAATTTCGTGACCTTGTTGGGGAGAAACACTGTCTGGGTGGGAGAGGATTTTATTTGGTTGACCTTGATGGGGAAAATCAGGACCTTTGTGATCTTTAAAGGGTGGAGTTAAACCTTGCGGAGGTTGGAACTGACCTTCAGGATCTTTCAGCGGTGGATTAAGGTCATGTTGTGGTGTTCCTTGGCCTTGTTGCGATAGTAAGGAACTTGGATTGATTTGCTGGTAAAGATTATGGCCATTAGGGTGCTCAATCTTTTGGGGTGGGATGTGGTGATGTGGCATAAGACCTTGAGGTGTAATATTGAATAGATGAAGTGGAATGTGACCTTGGTGGGGTGAGATGTGACCTTTGTGACCCTGTTGTGGAGGTGACTTGTGTCCTTCATGACCATGTGGGAATGAAATATGACCTGGCCGAGATGAATGACCTTTTTGGCTTTGTTGGACAGATATGTGACCCTGCTGGGATAAAATGTGACCTTTAGGGCCCTGATGAGGTGATATCTGACCCTTGTGACCTTGTTGGGGCAATACATGACCCTCGTGACCTTGCAGGAGTGGAATGTGGCCTCCTTGCTGGGGTGATATATGACCTTCATGCCCTTGCTGGTTTGGCATCTGATCTTGTGAGGGTGACAAATGTTGGGGTGGTGGCTGACCGTCATGATCTTCCTGGGGTGAGATGTTAGGGGGATGCAGGGGGAGGATGGTGTGCGAGAGGTTGTGGTATTGGTTGTGGTGGTGGGGCAGGGTGGTGAGGTTGGAGGGCTGGTGCTGCGGGGAGTCAGGCCCGGGGTGTGAAGGGTGCGGGGATGACTCCACTACAGCCAGGTGTAGCGGTGGCACTGGACGCTCCAATTCGTTGTCCGTTTCCTGGTGACAAAAGGTATACATCAGTAAAGTGGGCTTCATTGAGTTTCAGTCTCCCCAAAACACATTCTGTAGGTGATAATTATTCCAGTCTCTGTACTCAAAAGGACTTTTACTTCTTCCAAATAACTGTCTTGACGGTGTAATGGTTAAAGCGTGTAAGTTCTGTATGAGATATCCTAGTTTAAAATTGTGGGAGAATCGCATGCTTTCATTAATTTCATTTGGGGATTATTGGTGTTAAGAACAATGTTAAGAATAATATATAATGGCAAAGTTGTAATAGTGCTTTTATTATCAGTGATGTTATTGGCAACATTTCTGAAGTTTGGTAGCAGTAACTAGACTGAAATTATAATACTTTAGGGGGTCATACAGTATTCCTGCAGAGCTTTAATTCAAAAGCAGTCTGATAGAATACATTTAAAAAGGGTTCATCTGACTCAAATGATAAATATTTTAGGCAGCCTAGAATCCTTCCCAGTATGAGCTACAACCACCACACCTTACCTGATCACACAGCTAAACTATTGCCGGTTTGTTTTCAGCTGATGGTAAATTAACCCTCTCCAACATATGACGCAATTTTGAGCCAATTAGGGATACATTAAAACCTTTGTTACCATCAGGGGTGTTTAGAAACCTGTAGTTTAGTTACTTCAACCTCTGCAGGTGTCTTTGAGTTAGCTGTGGGCAGAAAACTAATTTTGGAGAGGTAATTATAAGAGTGAGAGAACTATATTTCTAATTGCTACTCTGGCAACCTCTGCGTCATATGAGTCTGAAAGGGTTAAGTTCTATAGCAGATGATTTATCTATACATAATGGAAACAAATATGAAACTACAGTGTTTCTACGTCATATTACTGCCAAGTTTTCATAATTAACAACTTGTTTTATTATAAAATCTTCAAAATAGCCAAGTTATCAAGATAGAGACATGGCGATTTACCGTCAGCCAGACAGAAACAGTCTATAGAATCCTTAACTTGGTCTCTGTTGCCCCTTTACTATGACTGACCTGTAGTGCTGGGTGTTGTGAGCTCTCCAGAACAAAACAGTCACCAGCAAGTATCAGTGACGTTCTTTTCATTGTATTCCGGCAAGTATTAGACTATTTTATTCAGGTAATGAAGAATCTGTGGTTACTAAAGGATTAATTAAGACAGTCTGTACCCTTTTAACGGGTAGACGTCCTTATTAAGCTGAATACAATTGTCTAATAGTTGCCAGGATATAATGAAAAGGATGTCAGCGGTGCAATTTTGTATGAAATTTAACCAGTCCACTGAGTTACAAAACAAAACTCTTATAAGGCTGGCCTCAGCTAAAGCTAAGGATTTGACAATATTAGGGAGATACCACAAGCTTTTAGAGAACGTTAGAACTTCAGAAGCTGTACAGGATGAGACATAAACAACAGTACTGAATGGGTTGTTGTTGTTGTCATTCCCTAGGCTGCCTGGCCAAACAGCCCCGAGTCCCTAAGGAAGGCCATGGCTGAGATCGGCTTTCCCACAGGGCTCTCAAGGAGTGTAGATTATGTTGTTGGCGTAAGTGATTGAGTGAAATCAAGTCTTCTATGATGTTTTTAATAGTATGGGGTGGTGTGTTACAACCTGAATGGGTTAACTTGGTCTCCATTACTATAACTGACCTGCAGTGCTGGGTGGGTGGACTGTTGTGAGGTCTCCAGAACAGAACAGTCCCCAGGCAGTAGGGAGAGGTGCATTGCCTTGCCGGACACCAGCGTCGTCCCTCGGTGGCAGAAAGACACGCTGGATTGTGTACAACAAATGAATTAATTATTTATTAGAACATGGCAGCGCAACAGCAAAGGTCATTGCCGCCGAAAGTCAAAGACAAACTAAAACCCAGAAAAGCGGAGGTAAAATACAAAACAAGAAGAGAAAACCCAGAAAAGCAGAGATAAAACATAAAACAAGAATAAACACAAAAAACGAATTAATGTAAACACAAAATGTAATCTATCTATCTATCTATCTATTGCCTGACGCTGTGATCCCCAAAGGGCTGGCCACGAACAAACCGCCCCCATGCACCTCTGTCCCCAGTTAGTCGACGCCCCTCCTCTCAACCAGCACCGCCTTTATCCATATACTTCCTCACTCCATCCTTCCACCTCTCTTTCGGTTTACCTCTCCCTCCCTGTCCTTCAACCTCGTTCTCGTACACCCTCTTAGTCATTCTCTTGCTGCCCATACGTTCCATATGGCCGAACCATCTCCTGGTGTTCCTTTTCACACTTTCCAGCACATCTACATTCACACCACACCTCCTCCTTACTTCCTCATTCGTCTGTCTATCCCTCCATATAACTCTGCACGCACTTCTCAAGTAACTCATTTCCACCGAGAAAAAGAAAGAAAACCTAACACTAAGAAAAAGAAAAACAACATAAAAACTAACAAAAGAGAAAGAAAACCAGCTTCCTCATGAAATGCAAGTAAAAGGAGTACTGTAATCAAGTATCCATGTGGGTAGACTAAATTTAACACTCAAGCCGTGGGGCGAGTTAGAGTGAGAGAATCATGGTCACCCCTGCGGGGCCCGACATTAATCGGGCGGGATTTTGAGCACATTATCGGCTCTGAGAGAGAGTCCACGCGTTGGGAGGACGATAGGCGGGCTCTGACCGCTCGGCATGGACCCAGTGCCACGATTGACAGTACCTCCGCACCATTCCACACCCACGGCCTCGCGAGACCAGAAAAAAAACTCGTGAAATTACCGTATTTCAGGGTTTTTCCCCTCGTGTTGCGCGATCGCTACAGGATAACCCGTGGTCGTACAATGATGATTCAGCCTTCAGGTGTCATTGGAAAGCTCTATTATTGCCCTTTCATGGATACATAATTGTATTACGCTCTGGCTCTTATTTATGCATGAAAAAGAGCATGGAATGAAGCTCGTTTAGGATTAATATGCCCGCTTGCCAGGTAGTAAAAGTTACAAACATCTACGTTAGACAGGGGTTAAAACTTAGTGTGTGTAAAAGGATGTACTGTATTGTGTCCTGTTCATTAGAATTGACAGCATCATTAAAAGTATTTATGGATGACTATGCAAAGGAGGATATTTAAGTGGCATCAAAATAACCTTGGTTACAAAAAGTAATGACCCAGTTATCGGATTGGCAACAAACTATAGGGGAATAACAACATACATACTGCTTTTAACCCGGCAAGCGCGATAGGCCTAACGGAAGGCTTCCTATAGGGAACGCAATAGGCCTCACGGAAGCAAGACCATAAAAAAAGCTTTCCAAAAAAAAAAAGGGCCTATCAAAACAAAGGAATTTGTCTCTAGGTGAGATAATTCCCCTCCAGTACTCATCCATGTAAATCTCACCCACCCCCCTCCCCTCCTTCCCCACCTTATTCCCCCCTCCCTCCCCTCCTCAATTATCACCTATTTTCCATCTTATTATCATCATTTATCGGTTATTTTTCTCTCCCGCGATAATGTAGCACAAGTGGGTTGCAGAAAAGATCGTTATGTAACACCCAGACACCGGCCCACACCGCCCCGCTCGTCTCAGTTACCTCACAGACAGCGAGAGAGGAGGGTTGCCTGTGGCTCTCTCTCGCCTGAGATTATGACCGGGTGGCCAATATCTTCGTTTTTCACCACCCAAATGCTTTTCCCACTTATTTTAGCACTCTTGAAGGTTCATATATACATCATATATGTAAAATAAAAGCATACCGAAAACAAATAATGCTCTATATTGTAAATATAACGAATTCTGTCAGAATCCAAGGCTAGAAATGCACAAATAACTACCCTAGCCCCTAGGTCTATTTAGCGCTTGTCAGGTTAAGTGTTGATTCACCTCAGACTCACTTGTCAAACTATCTCTTTAATGACCTTCAGCTTTAAAATTCAGTCCTTTTGCCAAACACACTAGCATGACACAAGACTGCATGGGTCCACAAAAAAAAAAAAAAAAAAAAAAAAAAAAAAAAAAAAAAAAAAAAATGTATAGGCCTAATCCACTATAATGGTTTATCGTTGTTTTCCATTACATACATTGTAATGGTTCAGACTTGGTTGCCTTTCCGCAGTTGGAATATAATTCAATAAAGTCCTGTCATAACACCATCCCATCATATCATCACTTTGGCTGATGTTGGCATAGTGCTAACCGTACCGTAGCAAGACTTTACTACTGTAAGTCCAACTGCAGCACCTGCAGCCTGCAGTATCTGCAAACCACACCAGCCTCAACAGTGCTATAACAAGGCAGTAGGCTACCATACCAAAACTCTACTGTATATTAGGCAACTTGGGTTATAGAACAACAAAATCCTGCCACAACACTGCCTCATCATGCATACAGTGTGGCTGACTCTGGTGTGGCGCCAAATACTGCCCAGGTAAGACTAGTAGTCCCCCTGTGGCACCTGTCCGGCCCCAACCAGTCTCGGCAGTGCCATACCAAGATAGTGCCAATAGCGAGGCATTGTTGCATAGTAATGGCTGTGGGTTCACATGTTTACTGCAATCCCCCTACTAGTCACCTTGTACGACATGCAGTAGGATGCATGAGGCATATTTCTTTTTCCTCCACCATAAGATGAAGGCCCCCTTACCTCCTGGAGGTAATATATATCTATAATACCTCATGACTTACGTATTGCCGAAGCTGTCCATAAGAGAGAGCTTGTCAAGGGCCCATCTGAAGAAGCCCGAGTATATCCATCCCTGGTAGGCCGTGTATCGCAGCTGCACCGCACGGATCTCTGTTAACGCCGGGTGAGGGACCAGGATGCGAACCGTTGTGCCGCCTGCCGCCATGCTTGTGTCTTTACTCCTAAGGATACCAAATAACATCAACACATAAGAATACAGGAGGCTGCAGATGGTCTAATGATCCGTACTTGTCAGATCCCTTACTTGATCTAACCTTAACCCCTTCCTTACCGGCAACATCTTTTTTACAATTTTGGCTACTATTACACAATTTTATTCAGTTTAAAAAAGTCATCCAGCAATTAACAGGCTTCGAACTATTTCACTTCACCATTTTAATACCACAGATCCTTCTTAAATTGCACAAAATCGTCTAAATATAGCTAGAATAAATTTAAAAAGACATTGTCGGTAAAGAAGGGGTTAAATCTCTCCAAATCATTACACCTCATCTGACCATAGCTAACTTACAATCCCTCACACTCATTCCTCTGGTGATCTTATAGAGTAAAGTGGGTGTGGCATATGCTAGGCTGTGTTTTGCCGAAGTGCTCCTCTACTGACATGGCTTTGGTTTTCTTATACTGTGGTGGGCAGGTCACACAACCATTGAATATTTCCCAGGTTACCACAGTGTACATTTACATGCATATGAATATTTATTGTAATACTGTACAATCCCAGCCATATATATAATCCTCACATGGTCAATTTCCAAGCCAAGAAACTACCTCTGAATTTAGCCAAGGCGGCTTTCTAGGGCCTTTCCTAGCTGATGCAGAGAGGATTGGGTTCCAGTCATGTGGTGATGGGCTGGTCTATCAGAGTGAGAACTGAGCAATCTCTGCCATACCCATAGCTTAGTCTGACTGTTCCTTTTACTTATATATTTTCTAGATCTCAAGAGACGGCGTCTCTTCCGTGGATTGACCTCCCAATCTACCAAGCGTCACATTTTTCCTTTGCCCCTCAACTTTCTCTTCATAATTGCTGAGGGGTACAGGGCCCTGGGTGGGTCTTTGGTTTCCCGGGCATTTCCGCACCCTCCTCAGCTTCCCGCCATGGAGTGGCTTCGGTCACCCAGGCTTTATTGTGGTCGGCAGGGAGGGTTCTGTGGGGGCGCTCGGTTATGGCCTTGGTCTTGCTCGGGGCCTTGGGGCTATTCGGCCAGGCAGCTTGGGGAACAACAACAACAACAACCAGGTGAGGATAACACATTAACAGAGGATCTGCTTAAAATGCATTAATCCTCTCGCTATCCTGCGGACGCGGGGGTAGCCGATTAGCATTCAGAAATAGAGTTCTCTCAATCTTATAATTACCTCTCCCAAATTAGATTTCTGCCCACAGCTAACTCAAAGACAACTGCAGAGGTTGAAGTAACTAAACTAAAGGTTTCTAAACACTCCTGATGGTCACAAAGGCTTTTTAGTATCCCAGAATAGGCTCAAATTGCATCCTGTGCGTGAAAGGGTTAATAAATATCAATATATTTTAAAGTTTAGAAGCATGCATATATGCATGTGTGAACCTTGATCACCCAAAGGTGGCACAGTTAGTAGTGGAACAACGGAATCCTCAAACTCAACATAGAACAATGAGGGAGCCCCCAGACCCAGCACCACCTTGTAATTTCTTGGATCTATGTGGGAGTAACACACTGCTCCACATTATAGTCTGTTTAATTCCAGCTAATATTAAATTGATTTCCTTAGCATCTGATTTATCGATTCTTAATGGAAAATATGATACTGCTTCGTCTCTACATCATCATATTGCCAACTTTTCATAATCACCAACATATTTTGCTATAAAATCTTTGTAATAACTGAATAAAGAAGAGGGGCCATGGCAATTTACCCTCAGCTGAAATACAACAGACTATATTTGTTGTTGTTGGAGCCCCAAGATGCCCTTTATGGGGGGATGGGCTGGTTTTTCTGGCCTCCCTCTCCCTCGTGTTAAACTCAATTAGTTTTTAGATTTTAAGATGTTCAGCCCATTAGTTTGGCGATTTTAAGACCTTTCGTCCCTTTTCTGTGTCCATATTATGACTTTTCATGTCATTTAGGTGTCGATTTTTTTTCCTGGCGAGCGATAGCAAGTTTATAATATTATTAATTTAGAAGGAATCGGCCTTCAGTTGGGACACTTTTCTGCCGAAAAATTTACAAATATATCTTGAAAGGGGATCCTGGGGTTGCTTTTTTAAGAATGATGGAGGTCTAGGGAGGAAACTAAAAAAAATAATATATAAACAAAAAATCGACCAAAAAGTTAACCATCCATCCTTTGTGGGAATCCCGCAGCATCCAGGTAGTCCCTGGAGCCGCACCCCCCGGGGGGAGGTAGGGGGTGGCCGACTAACTTTGTTGGCTGGGAATCAATTGTGGACTCTCAGATTCATAGAAAGTAAGCACTCTGTTGCTGTAGCATAATAATTAAGGGGAGATTGGTTGCTTTTCTAGATCCCCTTCTCACTCATGTTTAACCCCAATAATTTTCAGATTTTAAGATGTTTGCCTCATTAGTTTGTCGCTTTTAAGACCTTCCGCTCCATTTCCTTGTCAATATCAAGACCTTTCGTGCTATTTAGGTGTAAAAAAAATTCCTGGCGAACGATAGTGAGCCTGTAATTTTGGAAGAACGCATGTAGTCGATTCCGAATCAATAAGGGAGTTTGAAAGTAATCTTGATAAAGCATGGGGAAGACAAGATTTGAAGTTTGATTATAAAACAAAAATACAGAATAGTAAAAATGTTGCGTCTGCTACCGCCGCCGCCAACACCGTGAACGACCGCAGCAGTGCAAGTACTGGTACTGAGCTGGATACACAGGCATAGTTTGCCTTTTTCCAGAGGATCTACTGTAAGAAACTGTAAGAAAAGAACTGGCCTTTGGCCGGGACATTTTTCTACCGAAAAATGTACAAATTAATCTAGAAGGACGATCAAATGGATGTTTTTAAAAGTTTGATGGAGGTCTACGGAGGAAACTAGAAAACATATAATAAATGAAAAAGTCAACCAAAAAGTGAACCATCCCCCCTTAATTAACCCCTTAAGCACCAACGACGCACGTTATGCGTCGCCTATGTAACGCTCACCCCCAGCGATGCAATGGTTGCATCCGGCTTAATTACTCTTGTTCTATGGCACCTAGAGGGTTCAGATTTGTATGGGAACTGCTTTAGTATCCCACACAGTAATACCAATGGTTGGAAACTGTCAAAGTCCATCCGCGTGTGAGTGGGACTAATTTTCCAGTATTTTGCCTACCCATTTCCCTATGTTAATTACGACTTTCCGCCGCCCCTCAGGACCCCTAAATGACCTATATGAGTGTTGTTTTTTCCTTCATTACTAACCCATCCCATGTGTTTTCAGGAGAAAAAAAAAATGACAACCTGCTTGTCCCTTGTTGTACATATTTTATTATAAATCAGCTGGTGCTCAGTGGGTTAAAGAGAACACAAATCTGCAGAAGGTCTAGTGTCCCATGATTTGCAGATCCCTAACCTGATCTTAAGCTAATCTAAAATCCCTCCCAACACACCTTAGAGCTCCACAGTGACCATCTAGTGCGACATCCAACATCTCCAAGCTTCAATCGATAATCTCGTTGCCTCGTAAGAGTTACAGGCTACTGAACAGCCTACAGTCCCGAGGTTGAGAAATAGGGGGGAAAGAAAAATACTAAATAAATAGAATTTGTAAATAAAAATAATAATACATAAATAAAATAAATAATTAAAAATAAACATAATATATATATAAAAAAAAACAAAAACAAAAATATGGAGAGCTTCTGAACATCTGTCTCACCGCGTCATCTGCAGAGTTTCGTTGATGCCGTTGGTGGCGATGAATGTAAGGTCCAGGCGGCCATAGGTGGTGACCGGCTCCATAGTGGGACCCCCGGAACTGTGGTACACCGTCACCTTGTACTGGTTCGCTGGTATGGGGAGGGTAGTCTTTTTACATTTTCTTAATATTTTATATTTTCTTCTAGTTTGCTCCCTAGATCTCTCTCAAGCTTTAAAAAACACACCCAAGATCCCCCTTCGACATAAATTTGTAAATTTTTCGGTAGAAAAATTTCCCGGCCGAAGGCCGGTTCCTACTAAATTACAGGCTCGCTAACGCTCGTCACAAAAAAATCAACACCTAAATCGCACAATAGGTCTTAATATTGACAAAAAAATAGGGCGAAAGTTCTTTAAATCGCCAAACTAAAATCTCATAAATAATGAGTCAAAGCATGAGGGAGAAAGAGGTCCAGAAAAAACAAATACCTCCCCTTAAAGTTACCAACTAATATATAATCTCTACAGAAATATTGCTACACATCTATTAAGTTAGCTTTACTCATTATCTATATTACCTTCAGTCCTTTATAGTCAATCTAATTGATTTATTTCACTCCCAACACCAAACACCTCCCAATGATATTAATGAAAGCATGTGACTCTGCCGGGATTCGAACCTGGGTTACTATATATAGATCTTAAACACTCTAACCATTACACTATCAATACATAACATAACATATATCATCACATTATCATTAATACAGAATTTCCACAGACACACAGTTACAAATATAGAAACAAAATACATTAAATATTTTACCCCATATCTCATATCTCATAACTATACTCTGTTTTTTCCAGCTGATGGTAAATTGCTACCTCGCCATCCTGATTACTCGGCTATTACCAAGAATTTGTAGCGAAATATGTTGTTAATTA
Organism: Lithodes maja; assembly: GCA_037953745.1. NCBI lineage: Eukaryota > Metazoa > Arthropoda > Malacostraca > Decapoda > Lithodidae > Lithodes > Lithodes maja. The sequence goes on along the minus strand of JBAKBP010031441.1, from coordinate 667 downwards.
TGAAAACTTGGCAATAATATGACGCAGACACATACAGTAGCAGTATCATATTTGTTCATCAAGAATCGAGAAAGGAATCAATTTACCATCAGCTGAAACAAAATAGACTATAGGAATGAAACAAAGTTAAGTATGTCGAACATGATATAGTTTCTAGCTATAGTCTATTCATTATAAGTAGGCCATAAATCGTGACCCCTAACCTCTGTAACTAAAAAAAGGGCTAGAGCAAATGGGCTGTAAATTTCCACACCTATTCCCTGACTGACTTTTCCGAAATGGTAGTAATATTAGCTCCAGTACTCTAGTCGCTTGTGAGTTTTAGAGAGGTTAGTGGTCAAGAGTTTTGGCGTACAGGTCTCCCTCACTATCCGATGCCCCAATTTACAATATTATTATAGATTTTTGGGTGTTTGTGTTTGGGTTTTGGCTGGTCCGAGAACGCATACCCATTTACCCCATTAATTTCAAGGTTTGCTATATGATTTTTCCATTTAAGATAGGGTTTTCAGGAACGTAAGCCAATTGTAAAGCGAGGGAGACCTGTACCTATAATGAATGGACTATAGTACCTTTACCAACATTGAGTTTAACTACACATGTCCAAATGTACTGTTTAACCCCTTCAGCACCATGACGCATTTTTACCTTGGATTCTGGCTATAAC
>JBAKBP010031440.1:0-24441 GCA_037953745.1 Lithodes maja | reverse complement strand
CCGGGGATGTCTTCTAATTAATCCCTTCTGAACCGGGGATGTCTTCTAATTAATCCTTCTGAACCGGGGATGTCTTTTAATTAATCCCTTCTGAACCGGGGATGTCTTCTAATTAATCCCTTCTGAACTGGGGATGTCTTTTAATTAATCCCTTCTGTACCGGGGATGTCTTTTAATTAATCCCTTCTGAACCGGGGATGTCTTTTAATTAATCCCTTCTGTACCGGGGATGTCTTTTAATTAATCCTTCTGAACCGGGGATGTCTTTTAATTAATGCCTTCTGAACCGGGGATGTCTTTTAATTAATGCCTTCTGAACCGGGGATGTCTTTTAATTAATCCCTTCTGAACCGGGGATGTCTTTTAATTAATCCCTTCTGTACCGGGGATGTCTTTTAATTAATCCCTTCTGAACCGGGGATGTCTTTTAATTAATCCCTTCTGAACCGGGGATGTCTTTTAATTAATCCCTTCTGAACCGGGATGTCGTTTAATTAATCCCTTCTGAACCGGGATGTCGTTTAATTAATCCCTTCTGAACCGGGGATGTCGTTTAATTAATCCCTTCTGAACCGGGGATGTCGTTTAATTAATCCCTTCTGAACCGGGGATGTCGTTTAATTAATCCCTTCTGAACCGGGGATGTCGTTTAATTAATCCCTTCTGAACCGGGGATGTCGTTTAATTAATCCCTTCTGAACCGGGGATGTCGTTTAATTAATCCCTTCTGAACCGGGGATGTCGTTTAATTAATCCCTTCTGAACCGGGGATGTCGTTTAATTAATCCCTTCTGAACCGGGGATGTCGTTTAATTAATCCCTTCTGAACCGGGGATGTCGTTTAATTAATCCCTTCTGAACCGGGGATGTCTTTTATTAATCCCTTCTGTACCGGGGATGTCTTTTAATTAATCCCTTCTGAACCGGGGATGTCTTTTAATTAATCCCTTCTGTACCGGGGATGTCTTTTAATTAATCCCTTCTGAACCGGGGATGTCTTTTAATTAATGCCTTCTGAACCGGGGATGTCTTTTAATTAATGCCTTCTGAACCGGGGATGTCTTTTAATTAATCCCTTCTGAACCGGGGATGTCTTTTAATTAATCCCTTCTGTACCGGGGATGTCTTTTAATTAATCCCTTCTGAACCGGGGATGTCTTTTAATTAATCCCTTCTGAACCGGGGATGTCTTAATTAATTCCTTCTGAACCGGGGATGTCGTTTAATTAATCCCTTCTGAACCGGGGATGTCGTTTAATTAATCCCTTCTGAACCGGGGATGTCGTTTAATTAATCCCTTCTGAACCGGGGATGTCGTTTAATTAATCCCTTCTGAACCGGGGATGTCGTTTAATTAATCCCTTCTGAACCGGGGATGTCGTTTAATTAATCCCTTCTGAACCGGGGATGTCGTTTAATTAATCCCTTCTGAACCGGGGATGTCGTTTAATTAATCCCTTCTGAACCGGGGATGTCGTTTAATTAATCCCTTCTGAACCGGGGATGTCTTTTAATTAATCCCTTCTGAACCGGGGATGTCGTTTTTAAATTGATTATAGCTACAGTATATTTAGACGATTTTATGACATTTAAGAAGGATCTGTAGTAGTAAAAAGGGTTAAGGGGGTGACCTGCTGGCTGTTATTTCTGTCCTTTTCTCTCTTTCTCTGGCTTGTATCCATTCGGCCCCATTCAGCCAACTATATTAAGACGTTTATCCCCATTTAGGTGTCGATTTCTTCCTGGCGAGCGATAGCGAGCCAGCATTATATGAAGGTATCCGGCTTCGCCGGACACATTTTTCTATCGAAAAATGTACAAATTTAGCCTGCTGTCAAACAAAAATAAAAAATATGCTGGCTCGCTACCGCTCACCAGTAAAAATTTGACACCTGGGTGGGGATAAACATCTTAAAACAGTAGGCTGAATGAGGCCAAATGGATACAAGCCAGAGAAAGAGAGAAAAGGACAGAACTAACAAAAAGCAGGTCACCCCCCTTAAGGGAGATAGTTCGAAGCCTGTCAATTGCTGGAAAACTGAAAACACAAAATGATCTAATGGTAGTCAGAATATGTTAAACAGATGTTGCCGGTACAGAAGGGGTTAACAACATGGTGTATTCTTTATATTACTTTTTTTACCAATTTTGTTTATACAGCTTAGGAAGGACCTCTAGTAATCAGAGGGGTAAAATTAATCTCAATTACCCCTTTCACTCGCACAGGTCCTCTCTAAAGGTGCGTCCACACTGGCAACAACACATGTTGGCAACACAACATACAACATGGTAGGCAACAACCTGTTAAGTTGTTAAAGATATAGTGTTGCAGATATGTTGGTACTACACATTAGTACCAACATGTCTGCAACACTGTATCATTAACAACTTAATATATGTTGTTGCCTACTATGTTGTATTTTGTGTTGCAAACATATTGTGTTGTTGCCAGTGTGGACGGTGCGCACCTTAAGCAAAACAAAATCGTCTAATATTTCCCAGAATAAAATAAAGAGGTACCATACGTCAAGGTATCCTGAGAGGGTAAAACAAAAAAAACACACACACACATACACACCGAAGCGGAGAAGAAATAATTTGAATTTTGCTCTGATACGTGAGGGGGGGGGGGGGGGGGGACAGGTAGCCAGTAGAGACGGGAAATAAACTAGGGGTGTGGGGGGGGGGGATAGGAAGGTCGAAGGTAGGAGGGGGGAGGTGGAGGGAAGGAAAGAAGGAAGGGCGGGAGGTGGGAGGGAGAGGAAGGAAGGGGGAGGTGGAGGGAAGGAAAGAAGGAAGGGCGGGAGGTGGGAGGGAGAGGAAGGAAGGGGGAGGTGGAGGGAAGGAAAGAAGGAAGGGCGGGAGGTGGAAGGGAGGAAGGAAGGAAGGGGGGAGGAGGAAGAATAATGAGAAGGTGAAGGTAAATGAAGGGGGGAGGGGGAGTAGAGTGAAGGGGAAAAGGAAACAGGGAGGGAGGGGGAGGAAGGAACGGAGGAGGTAAATGAAGGAGTGTGTGTGTGATAATAATAATAATAAATGGTTTATTAAAGAATGGCAGCCTCATGAGCTGAAAATACACATTTTACAATTTAGTGGATGAACATGAGATGTACAGATATGAGGATGGTAAGCTTAGTTTACAAACAAAATAAATAAATACAATAATGATGCATGTGCAGAATACAAATTATCATAAAATAACCATGAGAGTAAGTGATATACAGTACATATACACATTTATTTACTTACTCATATACAGAACAACACAAACGCTCACGTATGCACACAAACATACATACATACAGAAACTGTTTTGGTATGGTCAGGGTAAAGAGGGTGCAGGTACTACAATGGGAGGTTAATCCTCTTGTAGTGTAGGTGTAGGTGTGTTACTCAGTTACTCAGTTACTCAGTTACTTGTTCGTCAAGGGGAATCCACGCAATGCGAGCTAAGCTCATTATTATCGCGCCTCCTTAACTGGGAATGTATTGCGTGAAATGCATGTTAAGTGTTTTATGTACTGTTGGAATGGCTGTGGATGTGTGTGTAGTCTGTATTTAGCCAATTGGCGACATCGGAAACTAAGGCTTAGGGTGGATCTGTATGGTACCATTCTCACGATAGACGGTACCGTCTCGCCCGAAGGCTTAGGTAGCCATCAGCTTAGGTGAACCATATGATACCCATCTCGCCTTGTACCATTCTTGCCAACCCCAGATGGGACGTCACAATGTCGTCCACTTATTCCAGGTACCTATTTACAGCTAGGTGAACTGAGGCTAACACATGAAAGGAGACAAGCCCAATTTGTCTCCGCCCGGCCGGGTATTGAACCCCCGACCCCTCGTGTGTGAGACGAGAGCTCTACCTACTAGGCTACGGGCTGTGTGTGTGTGTGTGTGTGTGTGTGTGTGTGTGTGTGTGTGTGTGTGTGTGTGTGTGTGTGTGTGTAAAACGGAGATAGGAAGATACCAAAATAGACAGTAAAATAACAGGAAGAAAACAACAAAAAAGTAGGTTAGGAAAATGTTGATATTTCCTGTTACGAAGCTATTTCAGAGAGAGAGAGAGAGAGTGTTGAGAGACAATATTCACCCCTGTTACCTAGAACAGACCCTTCAAACTGTCTGCTGCACCAAATCATAACCAACAACAGGGGGCGCTGCGCTCATCGGTGCTTCCAGATGTGTGGCGAAGATACCAAAAGTTAATAAGAAAGTAGAGCAGGGTGTCAAACCAAAGCCGAATCCATTATTTTGAGTCTATTATTGTACATGTAAAAATATAATTGTCGTTTAAAATGCTATTTTATGTTAATTTTATGCGTTTCTAGTCCATATAATGTCTTTGGAAGTGATAAAATGGCCAAAATAATGCTATTTTATGTTAATTTTATGCGTTTCTAGTTCATATAATGTCTTTGGAATGATAAAATGACCAAAACAATGCTAGTTTATGTTAATTTTATGCGTTTCTAGTTCATATAATGTCTTTGGAAGTGATAAAATGGCCAAAATAATGCTATTTTATGTTAATTTTATGCGTTTCTAGTACATATAATGTCTTTGGAAGTGATGAAATGGCCAAAACAATGCTATTTTATGCTAATTTTCCTATATTACTTCACATATTCATTCAAGTCTTCAAACTAAATGGCTCCGGTTTGACACCCTGGAAAGGAGAGCCTTCCAAAACCAAGTAAAGTAGTCTCATGTTTGCCAGAATAAAGTGAAAACGCAACATTATAATTGAATGAATATAAACACCATATGAGGAGGAGCACTTAATTGACAACGTTTGGCATATAGCTTCATCCCGCCAATGATCTGATAAACCTACTGTATATGCGAAACGTTATCACTAAAGTGCTCCTCCTAACATGGCTACCCGTTAGACGTTTCGCAGCCGCAACTTTGACCTGGTTATGTTCTTTGAAACCCATATTTTCAGACATCAACACCCCAAGGTTTATCACACTGTCTTTCACGCTGTCTTTCACACTGTATTTCACGCTGTCTTTCACACTGTATTTCACACTGTCTTTCAGTCTTTCACACTGCCTTTCACACTGTCTTTCACACTGTCTTTCACGCTGTCTTTCACACTGTCTTTCATGCTGTCTTTCACACTGTCTTTCACGCTGTCTTTCACACTGTCTTTCACACTGTCTTTCCTTTCTATTATGTGGTTAGATTCTGTTACGTAGTTGGTATTCTCTTTAGGTGTTTATGATCGTGTTGGCAACTTTACTGACTCTATTATATTATGGATGGTGTTGACAATATACAATGGATGAGAATGATGCCCAATATAACAATGAAGATGGTGTGATCCACGTAAATAGCCTCGATACGAAGAATCAGCAAGGGAAATGATGATGATGTAATTTACCTACCAAGAATCTTAATGTCAGTGTGTGTATATGTATATGTGTGGGTGTGTGTGTGTGTGTGTGTGTGTGTGTGTGTGTGTGTGTGTGTGTGTGTGTATGGTGTTTGTGTGTGTGTGTGTGTGAGAGAGAGAGAGAGAGAGAGAGAGAGAGAGAGAGAGAGAGTGAGTGTGTGTGTTGCAAGTGTAGGGAAAACCATATCTAGAACCCTGACGTCAGATAGATAAAGCTTCTTGGAGCTGCACATCCTTTGACAATTACAACCATATGATGATCCTAAAGGCTACCATAACACACAAACATACAAACACACAAACACACACACATACAAACAACACACACATACACACACACACCACACACACACACACACACACACATACAAACAGCACACACACACACACACACACAAATACAAACACCACACACACACACACATACAAACACCACACGCGCACACCCTATGCCCGAGAGGGAGTCGTTGGAATAGGGAAAACAAAAATTTCAGCCTATTGTTTTAAGACGTTTATCTCCATCCAGGTGTCGATTTTTTTCCTGGCGAGCAATAGCGAACCAACATTGTATGGAGACATTTTTCTATCGAAAAATATACAAATTTAGCCTGCTGTCAAAAACATATTTAATAATATGCTGGATCGCTACCACTCGCCAGGAAAAAATCGACACCTGGATGGGGATAAACGTCTTAAAACAGTAGGCTGAATGGGACCGAATGGATACAAGCCAGAGAGAAAGGGAGAGAAATAGAGAACAAACAACGAGGTGGCCCACGGCCTTCCATATACAAGGCCTGTGCGATGGGCGGGTCACTACGTCACACACTTAGGCCGACCTGACCAATACCAAGGCCACCTCAGTAGTGCTGACGTCACCCGCCCATCGCACGGGCGGGTGACGTCAGCACCTACGTCACACATTTAGGCCGACCTGACCAATACCAAGGCCACCTCAGACCAATAACCAAGGCCACCTCAACCTGAGGTCGCCTTGGTATTGGTCAGGTCGGCCTAAGTGTGTGACGTAGTGCTGACGTCACCCGCCCATCGCACAGGCCTTGTATATAGAAGGCCGTGGGTGGGCCCCCTTAACAAACTTCACACCCATAACATATACTGTAATACAAGGACAATAGCCTAAGTGAATCTACAGTATAGCAATTAGTTTACATGCGGCAGATCCCTTATAAACCCAACCAGTACCCTCTCCCAGACCAACCAAACCAGTGCCAAAATAAAGTACTAACCTAACCTAACCGTATTGGTTGATTTGGTACTGATTGAGAGCTACTGGTTGAAATGGTCTACTGGTTGTTGTTGTTGTTGTTGTTGTTCCCCAAACTGCCTGGCCGAACAGCCCCAAGGTCCCGAGTAAGGCCAAGGCCATAAACGAGCGCCCCCACAGAACCCTCCCTGCCGACCACAATAAAGCCTGGGTGACCGAAGCCACTCCATGGCGGGGAGCTGAGAGGGTGCGTAAACGCCCGGGAAACCAAAGCCCCACCCAGGGCCCTGTGCCCCTCAGCAATTATGAAGAGAAAGTTGAGGGGCAAAGGAATAATGTGACGCTTTAGCTTCCAATCTTGGTAGATTGGGAGGTCAATCCACGGAAGAGACGCCGTCACTTGAGATTTAGAAAATATATAAGTAAAAGGAACAGTCAGAGTAAGCTATGGGTATGGCAGAGATCGCTCAGGTCTCACTCTGATAGACCAGCCCATCGCCATCGTCTACTGGTTGAGTTGACCGGTCACCTCTGTGTAGCTATGTAAGGAAACTCACTGATGTCACCCCTGTTGTTAAATATTCCAAAGAACTATTACAACATGCGACCTTGTTCTAATTATACGAACAGAACATACCTTTCTTTGTTGTAAATTCAGTGAGAAATATCCCACGTAGGAGGTTAGGGTATGTACAGTTGGCCATATAAATTTGGATACAAGCAATGGTTTTATGTATAAAACATAATATATAGATACAATCACTTTCGCTCAATACAAGCCCTGGCCAGGAATCAAAACGTTACAAGAAACCATTATTAATTGCTGAATATAGAAGTGTGTGTGTGTGTGTGTGTGTGTGTGTGTGTGTGTGTGTGTGTGTGTGTGTGTGTGTGTGTGTGTGTGTGTGTGTGTGTGTGCGCGCGCGCGTGCGTGAACCTTTAAAAATTTCAATGGCAAAGCAAAATAATTGTAACCAGCAAACTACAAAACCGATATTATTAATACTGAGTGTTTTCCAAGTTATATGGTCACAATTTCCCACAAACTAATTAACACCTGGCAATCATTACTGTAGTGCAGAGCGAGATAATGTGAACGGCAACGGTGACAATAGAACAGTTATACCAGGTACAATAGGTAACAGTATTAGAGGTACAATGAAACAGTGGAAGAAAGGACATTTGAGGTGTGGGTTTGGCCTACGTAAGAAGGGCTAAAATCACAAAAGTAAGATTTTAGTAGGAAATATGGCAAAGGTGAAACGGCGAAAGTAAAAATCTGAAATATCACATAAATAGCGTGTACACTTAACATGCACTAACTCAACGATCTATTGCCTCAAAGTCGAATCGCTTAAGTTGTAAAGGTCAGAGATAACAGGTCAGCTAACAGGACTATCAGCTGTGACTGTTCTGCTATACAAGGTACAATAGGTAACAGTAGATGTAGTACAATGAAACGGAAAGGAGGGGAGGAAGGAGTGACATTTGAGGTGTGGTTTTGATCCTGTAGACTGTACGGCGAGATAAATGGCTGAACATGGAGCTAAAAGGATATTTGGACTGACTGTAGGCCTATAGGGAGTGCAGTGAAACAGGGGATGGAAAGTAGGAATGAAGGAGTGACATTTATGGTGTGCTTATAATCCTGTAGGCCTCTGATTGGTGGGGTAAATGTCAGGAAAACAGGGAACTATAGTCTATTCGCTGCAAGTAGGCGAGAAATCATTACCTCTAACCTCTGTAACTCAAAAACGACTAGAGTAATCGAGCTAATATTTCTACCATTTAGGAAGAGTCAGTCAAGGAATAAATGTGGAAATGTACAGCCAATTTGCTTTAGCCCATTTTGAGTTACAAAGGATAGGTGTCATGATTTTTCGCCTACTTACAGCGAATAGAATATAACAATGAGAAGAAAAAGATTGGGCAGAGATGAGCTGACACAAGGAAAAGATTGTGTACACAGAATTACTTATCAAACCCTCAAACGATCTATTATCTCGAGTCAAACGTTCCAGTGCTCGCAAAGGTCACATCTAACAAGATATTTTCAACGACTGTGCGGTGGCACTAATAAGTTATGTCCCAGCTGTCATTAAGTTTGGCTCGCTCTGTGCTGTATTCATGTCTGTCAGATGTTGAATAGGGTGGGTAAGTGTAGGAACATGTTGGTATATCTCACTCAAAAAGAAGAAATCGTGTGTAAATATTGATGGTACCAATTATTAATCAAAACATAATTGGTGCCGAGACATCACTTATTAGCGAGACTGTACATCGATATAAGGAGTACAATGAAACATGGGACAGAAGGAAGGAAAGAGTGATAATTGTGGTGTGGCTTGGATCCTGTAGGTCTATGTGTGAGCTGGGGCAAAATGAACAAAGGAAAACATGGAACAATGTGACAATAACAATGCCAAAGAGGAAACAACAAAAGTAAACGGCATGAAGCAACAGCACACCAACATTATGTATGGAAAAGTACAAAACAAACCCTCAAATGATCAATGGCCTCACAGGCAAAAGTGTTATCAGTCTCCAAGGTCATAGGTAGCAGGTGGGGCGTTTTTCTAGATCCCCTTCTCCCTCATGTTTAGCCCCCATTGATTTTCAGATTTTAAGATGTTTACCCTATTAGTGTGTCGATTTTAAGAACTTTCGCCTCATTTCTTTGTCAACATTAAGACATTTCGTGCTATTTAGGCGTCGATTTTTCCCTGGCGAACGATAGTGAGCCTGTAATTTTGGGAGAACCGGCCTTTGGCCGGTACAAATTAATCTAGAAGAGGGATCTAATGAATGTTTTTTTAAAGTTTGATGGAGGTCTAGGGAGGAAACTAGAAAAATAATAAAAATATACATAAATGAGCAAATAAATAAGCCAATCCCCCTTAATCCTTAACAGGACTATCATCTGTGACTGTTCTGTTATACAAGGTACAATGGATAACAATAATGCGAGTAAGATGTAAGAGGGAAGGGCAGGAAGGAAGTAGCGACATTGTGTGTGGTGTGGGGTCGATCCATGTAGGCTCAAATATAGTGGGGTCAAATATAGTGGGGTCAAATAACATAAGAGTAAAATCGGAGCAGTACATACCGCTACTTATCCCTCAATACCTTCACCTGACCTGACCTGATACGAACACATAATTAAAAGTTTGAGTACCATGTAGGAATTTTAAGAACATAAGAAAATGGGAGTCTGCAGAAAGCCGATTGGCCCAAACAAGGCAGATCTCTCTCCCACTTAACCCTAATGATATGGCCTTATAAGCTGGGCTATCTATATATCAAATTATAGTTTATAAGGATATTATGCAGGACATATTATACACATACTGGCACATACACACACACGCGCGTCCTTCATTTGACACCGACACCGATAACAGATGAACTAACCGGGCTATCATCGTTGACTGTTCTGTTACACAAGTTACAAAGTACAGTGTAACAAGGGAAAGGTATGGTATGAAAGGAAGGCTTGACATTTGCGGCATGGCTTTGATCTATATATGTATGTATGGATGGAGTACCGGATTGTTTGACCTTATGTAATGCGTGTGCTCTCTCTCTCTCTCTCTGAAAGAGAGTGAAAGAGCGGGTGAAATTTGTAGAGCTACGACGCAAAGCCAAAAAGTTAATTAAGCAAAGTAAAAAGACCCTGGAGTTACATGTTGCGAATCAAAGTAAAACAAACCCGAAAGAATTATATAGTTATATAATAAAGACAAAAGTAGTTACTTCAATTGTTGGACCGTTAGTCGATGAAAATGGAGAATACACCAAAGACGAAGTACAAATGAGTAATGCTCTCAATACCTTCTTTGCATCAGTTTTTACAACCGAAGACCTCAGTGATATCCCTACACCATCGCCGATTCAGATTGATAATTCAGATGTTCTAAGCAATATCACCGTTACAGAGAGAGAAGTATTGAATTGTTTAGATAAACTCAAGGTAAATAAAACGCCTGGACCTGATACAATCTCGCCTAGAGTTCTAAAGGAAGCTAAGGATGAGCTCTCCAAACCACTGCCATTGTTATTCAATGAATCCTTGCAGTCTGGGACTATGCCTGATCAGTGGAAGCTAGCCAACGTAACACCGATATTCAAAAAAGGCAGCAAATCCCTACCCAGTAACTATCGTCCAATTAGCTTAACCTCAGTTGTATGTAAAATGCTAGAAACGGTCATACGAGACAGACTCGCAAATCACTTAGAGGAAAACAACATACTTAAAGATACTCAACACGGCTTTCGTAAAAAACGTTCCTGTTTAACAAACCTCTTAGACTTCTTCCACGATATCCTCAACCTCTACGATGAGAGTAAAGCTGTAGATATTATATACCTTGATTTTCAAAAGGCCTTTGACAAAGTTCCCCACAAACGTTTACTGCTAAAACTAAAAGCGCATGGAATACAAGACGGTGTGTTGAAATGGATAGAAAATTGGCTCAGCGACAGAAAGCAAAGAGTAGTCATAAACGGTAAGGCATCTAAATGGACCAATGTAAGTAGCGGGGTACCCCAGGGATGGTACTAGGACCAATTCTCTTTCTAATTTACATCAACGACATAGATGAGGGTCTCACCTGTACAATCTCAAAATTTGCTGACGATACAAAAATTGCAAATAGCGTACTCTCAAAAGAACAAGTTGACGATATGCAACACAATCTAGATAAATTGTCATGTTGGGCCCAAATTTGGCAAATGAGTTTCAATGCGGATAAATGTAAAGTACTACATATCGGATACCTAAATGAGAAAGCAAACTATTCGATGAATGGCACTCAGCTTAAGAATGTAAACAGAGAAACCGATCTGGGAGTAACAATATCGAGTAACCTAAAACCGAGTCAACAATGTTCAGAAGTTGTTAAGAAGGCAAACAAAATAATTGGCTTTATAGGCAGGTCATTTGAGCATAAATCCAAAGAAGTTATCCTAACCCTTTACAATTCCTTAGTCCGCCCTCTTCTGGAATACTGCGTTCAATCCTGGTGCCCTTATTACCAAAAAGATATAAACAAGCTAGAACGAGTTCAACGTAGAGTTACCAAAATGATACCTAGCCTAAAGAACAAACCATACGAAGAGCGTCTTAGAGAATTAAATCTATTTCCTTTAACCCAGCGCAGATTAAGAGGTGACTTAATTCAAGTGTTCAAAATCATCAAAGGCATCGACAATATGAACTGTATTAAGTACTTCACTATCGACCAATCTAATTACACGCGGGGAAACGGTTGCAAAATTATTGGTAAATCTTTTAACTCGCACGAATCTAAGAATTTCTTCTTCAATCGAGTTGTCAACTTGTGGAATGGGCTTCCCCGAGACGTTATAGACTGCAGCACCGTTGATTCATTTAAACTCCGCCTAGACAAATATCTCGCATCAAACCCGCGACTGACTGCGTTTGTAAATGAATAACTTTATGTTATCCTCCCCTCAGTTACTAACCCATCTGTCCCCTACTAACTTCCTAATCCTGCCACGGACATTAGTTCCAGGACAGTAATTCCCTTTCCAATGTTCCCTTACCCACTCTAAACCACTGTTTGGACACTTGATCCTCAGTGTTTTGGAGGACAAGCAGCCTAAAGGGGTCACTAGACCTCTTGTTTCTTATTCCATCGCTTAGAAAAATGAACTATGAGGCCGGGTGTGTGTGTGTGTGTATGTGTGTGTGTGTGTGTGTGTGTGTGTGTGTGTGTGTGTGTGTGCGTGTGTGTGTGGGTGTGTGTGTGTATTCTAGCCATCTGGTTATGCTGTATGGCAACTGTATGATTGTATATTTTGTGAACACGCAAGTGTGTCTTGTTACGACCGGGCACTCGGGTACACTAGGGCTCTTACACAGGACTCGAGTATGGCTCGCTGCCACAACGGAAACACACGATCCCAACCCCAGAGTACTGCCAGCCGAACAAAAAACGCCACTACCCTCCAGAGTTCTATCTGCTATAACGGGGTATACAAGAACTCGGTACTAGCGTTTCACACAACAGACTAATAACAAGACGGGAGTTATCTAGTCTGGTCAACAATCAAACAAAGAAGAAAGTACTACAACACTAAAGAATAGTGTTGGCCGAAGCCGAAGTAATCCACCCTTGAACTAAGAACTTAAGAAGTCCTCCACCCTCTACTTCGGATCGGCACTATTACGTTACGTTAAACAATAGTCCTCGAGCATCAAGCAAGGAATCTTCTGATAAGTTAGATGCTTCTCGAATACTCATAAGAAGTAAGTATCGGATTTTGAACAGCAATTTAATGAATAACTCACTGGTAATTAAAGGCTTTAAATTGACATAAGAAGAATTATAAGAATAAGCAATAGGATATGGCAAACATTAAGAAGAAGTACTCCGACAATGCACTGGCAATAGCCTACTAAGATTGTGCTCGTGGGCCACTAATCTCTGAAGTAGCTAAGCGTGCCACACATGAAATCAATAGTGCTTAAACAATAATATACATAAGGAGAAGCTTCAATACTATACTGTATCTGCTGGTCGAGCAAAGTCTAGCTGGGATATCTAAGGTTAAGAGACAATGGCTGAGCAAGCGGCTCGTAGCCTAGCGAGGTCCTTAAGACTGTGCGGCCAAATTACGGTAATTGACGGGATGCTCTCTTGAGAGATCCAGATCACTAGTATCTGGTTCTCTCCTGGCGATCCTCTCAAAGTCAAGCAAATGAGATAGCACAGTGTTGGGTGGCACAGGCAAAAGCCCTCACTCGCAACACAGTGCTAAACTCCCACGGTACACAATCAAAAAGACCCCCTAGGCTTCCCACGTCTCCGTTGCAATTGTGCTGGTTCAACCAACCTAGCACTCATAGGAAATCACAACTCGAGGAACCCTATCCCAGTCTAGCATTACCTAAACCAGCAGAAAACAGGAACATGAATAATAGTACACAGGGAAATACATATACGAGTGCAACAAACATCAATCAATCCTATTCTAGTTGACCCTTCCAAAATAGGCTATCTAACAGGCACTTATCTCGTGAGAACTCAAGCGATAATACTTTGGCTGACTAAATCTGCACCAAAGGGGTCATGGAGGTTAAACAGGGACGAGAAGAGAAGAAGATAGGCTGTTCAGAGAGTAGAGAAAGTTCACATCAGTCGGAAGAATATGGATAGTTGCAAGGGATATGAGAGGTCGCTTTGCCTGATGAGTTCTGAGGAAAATGCGGCGGGACCTCCCTTTTTATACTCGGCCCTTTAGTGAGCATAACGCCAACTACTAAGGACCGCCCACTGGCAATCATGACGTCATATTCTCTCTCAATCTGGGATCGACAAAGAACTTCCCACGCGCTGAGAGGGAGGAAGGGGGGAGGGAGGAGGGAGTGAGGCCTACACACCTCGTGGCGCGCTCACTGGCCGTCGTTACATAACTCTCTCTCTCATCATTGTATATAAGTCCCACACACAATACTTATAACTAATGATATAAAATAGAACTCGTTGACTTAGAAGAAAACAAAATACATAATGATAATACTTATAGTACAACGGTTCACATAAACTGAGTTAGGAAACTCTACACAGACTACAGCCAAAGTTCCTGCCCTGACGATCCTAGCGAGGGTGGGGCCTGACTGGGCGTTCTGTACAGCATGCTCATACTCGACATGCGTCACACCTCCCCCAAGATTTTACTTGCTCAACCCTGAGCTAAAATCTGATATACAGAACCCCATCAAACCCCTCACACCCAGCGACCGCATGGCACTAAAACAACGCTGAGTTTACCACTAAAACACATCTTATAAAAAAAAAATTCACATTTCATAACTCCTCCCAACAATAGTAAAAGACATAATATCATGCTCCCAGAGCGAGCTTACAGCAGCTCAGCCGTTTGATAGTTCGTGGACTACTCAAACACTATAGGCTATGACAAACTTATACAATTATCTATATCAAAAAGAAAGAGTTTTTATATGATTTTTATATTTTAATATGTTTTTTTCCGGCTGCACTATAAGGGCAGCCTATTTTCTTCTATACCAAACGCTTAACAATCCTGCTTTACGACCCAATACGCTGGGCTACAACCGCGAGCCAACAAGCACCAAGCGCAAAATACTACTCAAACCAAAGCAGGAGGCTACCCGTGTGTCAATCTCTTCGGGATCATACACCTGTGATAGCCTACGACTGATCATCTACCCTCGATAAACAATCCGCAATCACATTGTCACATCCCGCAATATGCCGGATGTCCAGGTTATACTCCTGCAACATCAATGACCACCGGGTCAGTCTCATATTGCGATTGTGAAATTGATTTAGGAATCTCAAAGGGTGATGATCAGTGTAGATAACCACGACTGGGCCATAGGCTGGAACATACACCTCGAAGTGCCTGAGTGACAGCACAATCGCCAGTAATTCCTTTTCTATTGTAGAATAGTTCTTTTGTGCAGCATTGAACTTCTTAGAAAAGAAACTTACTGGGTGTTCCACACCTTCATTGTCTGTCTGTAGCAAGACGGCACCAGCCCCTACACCACTAGCATCTGTTGCCAGCTGAAAAGGCCTGTTAAAGTCTGGGGCCCTGAGTATCGGGTGAGTACACAGCAAATGCTTCACTAAATTAAAAGCCTTTTCACACTCAGGCGCCCACAAAAACTTTTTGTCTTTAGATAACAAATCTGTGAGAGGGGCCAACACCGTGGAGTAACCTTTTATAAAGCGTCTGTAGTAGCCTATCATACCCAAGAATCTCATGATCTGCTTCTTGGTGGTTGGGTGCGGAAATTTATTGATAGCCTGTACCTTGTTCTGAGGAGGGCACACCTGTCCCCTTCCCACTACAAACCCAAGGTACTGCACAGTGGCTTTTACGAAGTCACACTTTGCCAAATTTACTACCAGACTTGCTTCACTAAGTTTCCGGAACAAGGTCTCCAGGTGCTCACAATGGCTCTCAAAGTCGTCATCATAAATGATTACATCGTCCAAGTATACAGTGCAATTTGGAATGTCCTTGACAATTTCATTCATCAGGTTCTGAAACGTTGCTGGTGCATTCTTAAGTCCGTAGGGCATAACATTACACCGGTAAGTACTCCCGTCCACCACAAAACCACATACCTCTTTAGCACGCTCGGACAAAGGTACTTGCCAGTAACCTTTTACTAAATCTACTTTAGACAAAAACCGAGCATTACCAATTTTATCAACACTATCATCAACCCGAGGAAGAGGATATGGGTTAGTTGGAGTCAAACCGTTTAGCCTACGGAAATCAATACAGAAGCGTACCTTGCCATCTGGCTTAGGCTGCAGTGTTACGGGGGAAGTCCATTTAACGGTGCCTTTCTCTATCAACCCTCTACCGAGCATATACTCCAACTCATCCCTCAGAGCGGGTAGTTTTATGGGGGGCACACGGTACGGGATTGACTTAAAGGGTAGATGGTCCCCCACGTCAACATCATGCATAGCCTGAGTAGTGAGGCCTGGGTGTTCAGCAAATACAGTGGGGTATGAACCGAGCAACTGACGGATAGCTTCAAATTGCGGCTCAGGCAAATGGGCTATAGCCTCGTCAGCCCTTAGGCTCGAGTTCCCCGCCCACTGATCCGCTGAAACATGGTGATCCCAGCTATCCTCCTCTGAAGCTTGACTGTCCCCCTCTCCTTCTCCACCACGGCCGCAACAAGCCAACACAGGGACAGTGAGAGGCTCAGAGGGGCGCCTCACATACTCTTTTATCAGGTTCACGTGACATAACTGATTCTTCTTCCTCCTGTCTGGAGTGGCAACAAGGTAATCTAGGTCCGAAATTTTCTCCACAATTTTATAGGGTCCAGTATACTTCGCCGACAAGGGGTTACCCACCAAAGGCAACAAAATCAACACCTCCTGTCCCGCAATGAACTCCCGGAGCTTCACTTTGCGATCATACCTGTCCTTCATTAAAGCTTGTGACCCTGTTAAATTCCGACCTGCCATCTCCAGACTCTTAAGCATGCGCTCACGGCTTTCAAACACATACTTCAACAAGGAACAAGGCGGCACAGTTCCTTCCCAAATTTCCCGCAGCATATTAAGGGGGCCCCTGACTCGGTGTCCAAAAATCAGCTCGTTTGGACTAAATCCCAGGCTCTCACCAGGCACTTCCCGAGCAGCAAACAGTACATACGGCAATCCAAGATCCCAATCTCTTCCGTTATCAGCACAATAACACCTGAGCATGCTTTTAAGGGTGGCATGCCACCGCTCAAGCACCCCTTGGCTCTCAGGGTGATACGCTGACGATACCACCGCCCGTATTCCATGCTGTTGCATTGTTTGCTTAAAGAGATTGGAGGTGAAATTGGACCCCTGATCAGACTGAATCTCCTCCGGGTACCCGTACCTTGAAAAGTACCACAACAAGTTACTGACTACCGTCTTAGCCATGCCGTTTTTCATGGGGTATGCATCGGGGTATCTAGTGGCAACATCCATGATGGTTAACAAAAATTTATTACCAGCCTTTGTGGGAGGGAGGGGACCAACCATGTCAACAACAATCTTACTAAAAGGTGGCCCAATTACAGGAATAGGGTGCAACGGAGCTTTAGGAATAACTTGGTTTGGTTTCCCGACCCGTTGACAAATATCACATGATTTTATCCAGGACTGCACATGAGACTTCATCCCCGGCCACCAAAACAACTTCCCCAAAGCCGCCACCGTTTTTCTTACCCCCAAATGTCCTGCCAGCGGTGTGTCATGCGCCAAACTCAGTAGGCTATCCCTGCACTCCCGCGGCACCATCAACTGGTCCACTACCCCGGACCCCATCTTCCAGCTACGGTTAGGGTCTTGAAAACGCCGATACAGGATGCCATCTAAATAAAAAAAATCTCCCGGCTGTGCATCACCGTCCTCGTCGAGCTCCACAGCTCCATTAGCACACGTTTGGAGCTCAGGGTCCTCCAGCTGCAACCGACGTATATCTGAGGGTGCCAAGCGATCTAACTGCTCCCGGAGCAATGCATGACCCTCCCCGATACTGAGCTGCTCCCTCTGTCTCTCTCGATGTTCATAACGTTGCTGTCGTGGAGACTCGTCATGCCCAGCCTCGTCACTCTCGATGACAGGCCCAGGGGCTACTCCAGAACTAAGTAATGGTGCTAATACTGAATCACCCAGGAGAGCCGCCGAGTCAAAACTCTTAAAACCAACTCCAGCTTTAGCCTCCTCCTGTTGATCGTTCCTCTGCTGGTCTGAAGACGGAGGACTAGGCTGTGACACTTTAGCTGCCCGAGCTCGGGTGACAGCACACGCCATGGGTTGTGCCTGGCACCGCTCGACCCACTCTCGCTCTTCCCTACTCACGTCGGCCGGCCTCTCGGCAACGACTAAGGGTAGAACCTCAGAAGCGGGCATTGCAAAGTCGTTGCCGAGAAGAAGGTCGACGCCCTCCACTGGCAGTTTCTCCACAATCCCAACATCCAATTCACGTGCCACACCATCCACCTCCAACTCCAATCGCACCAGCGGGTATGACCGAGTTGCATTAATACCCTGCACCACCACCACCCGAGCCGCATTTATAGGGTAGCCAGTCAAGTTTTTCATCAAAGTCTGGGAAGCACCTGTATCACGCAAGACCTCTACTCCATGCTTGCGCCCCGCCCACATCACGCAACCCCGTCCTCTATGGTCGCAAAAAACATCCTGAGCAGGGTTCGAGCCTCCCAGGTGCTTCTGCATTGGCTGTGCCTCAGCCTCTGACGAACTGCCCCGGGCAAACTCAGAAGGCTTCAGAGACACACCAATGTTGCAGGCCAAAGACACAGCTGCTGTAGGTGGTTTGCTAGGACAGACTCTTGCAAAGTGCCCCTTTTTATGACATTGATAACACTCTAACTCCCCTTTGGGCTTCCCTTGGTACTGGGAAGGGCCCGGCCCCTTCTTAAATGGGACGGTGCTAGTCTTGTGGTCAGTCTTGGTATCATAACTCTTGTACTTGTTTGCATAAGATATATTACTAACTCGGGGGGGTGGGGCGTCACGCCCCTTGTTACCTGCCTCACTACGCTGGGCAGACCCGCACCCACGAATTAATGATAGCCGGAGGTCAGCCATCTCAGCTGCCTCCTGTAGAGTTTTTGGATTCTTTTCTTTAATAGTTAAAGTCATTTCTGCACCTGTACACTTATAAAACTGCTCGAGCAGAAACAGCTCAGTCAACTGTTCGGCCGTCTCAGCTTTCTCAGAACGTGTCCAGTTTGTAAGTGCATCTTTTAAGTCCCGGGCATGTTCAAGAAAGGTCGCCTCCCTAGTCTTTGTAACACCCCGAAACTTCAATCGATATGTTTCTGGTTGCAACTCGTATGCCCGTAGGACAGCTCTCTTCAATTCTGGGTAGTCAATGCAAGACTCTAAAGGCAGTGCATCATAAGCCTTCAGACCCTTACCCGTAAGTCTTGAGGAGACCAGAGCTGCCCACTTCTCTTCAGGCCAATTATGCTCCCTACACTTCTTCTCAAAACGATTAAAAAATTCTGTGACTTCAGTTTCACTAAATGCCGGCACCAATTTGACTAAGTGAGACAAGGACTGTTCTCTTACTTGGCCCTCCCGGCCCATCCGAATCCCTGTCGACTCTGCACGAGTCTTATCTAAGTCTATCTGAGCACAATATTTCTCGGAGTCGTATCTAAGCTCAGCCTCGTGCCTCCTAGTCTCATTCTCCTGCTTCCTAGACTCAGCCTCAATCGCATACCTCCTAGACTCAGCCTCCATCTCCCTCTCATGCCTCCTAGACTCATTCTCCATCTCCTGCTTCCTAGCCTCATTCTCCATTTTAGCAAGCTCGAGTTTAAATATCATCTCAGGAGACAGGCCGGAAGAGGGAGCTGCCACTACTGAAGGAGGGGGGGCAAGAACTGGGGAACCACCATACGCACCGCCCGAGGGCACTCCAATCTTCCAATTCTCATCCCTCTGTGGGAGAGTGCTAACCTCCGGCAACTGAGTGGACGGCACTGTGGGAGTCGAGTGAGAGGGGATCTGGGGAGGAACCCCCCCAAACGCCCTCTCCTCCGAAACCCCATGTCGCCCACGCAACACCCAGGAAATCAGCTCCCCCTTGGACATCCCTCCTACATTGGATAGACCCAAAACCTTGGCTATCAGGTGCAAGCCATAAACATTCACCCCAGTCAGCCTCTCCTCCGTCACGTGGTACTGCTTACTCACAAAAAGTCTAGCATCCTCCTCACTAGTTACTAACGGCACCTCCTCACTTAGCATCTCTCGCTCCTCGTCAGTACTAGGGCCCGACATACTGAAGTTCACCAAAAAATTCTCGAGACAAAAGTGTTAAACTCCCTTATGCAAGCACTAATTACTAAATTAACTGGAGTCTCTTAAATGCTCTCCTAATTGCCTTACAAAAAAAAATATTCTTCAATATGTACGCTAAAGTACCAACAAACAAATGTTGTACAACTCTGCAAAAAAAAAATTATACTGTTCACAAAATCCTAAGCAAGGTCGCCATTTGTTACGACCGGGCACTCGGGTACACTAGGGCTCTTACACAGGACTCGAGTATGGCTCGCTGCCACAACGGAAACACACGATCCCAACCCCAGAGTACTGCCAGCCGAACAAAAAACGCCACTACCCTCCAGAGTTCTATCTGCTATAACGGGGTATACAAGAACTCGGTACTAGCGTTTCACACAACAGACTAATAACAAGACGGGAGTTATCTAGTCTGGTCAACAATCAAACAAAGAAGAAAGTACTACAACACTAAAGAATAGTGTTGGCCGAAGCCGAAGTAATCCACCCTTGAACTAAGAACTTAAGAAGTCCTCCACCCTCTACTTCGGATCGGCACTATTACGTTACGTTAAACAATAGTCCTCGAGCATCAAGCAAGGAATCTTCTGATAAGTTAGATGCTTCTCGAATACTCATAAGAAGTAAGTATCGGATTTTGAACAGCAATTTAATGAATAACTCACTGGTAATTAAAGGCTTTAAATTGACATAAGAAGAATTATAAGAATAAGCAATAGGATATGGCAAACATTAAGAAGAAGTACTCCGACAATGCACTGGCAATAGCCTACTAAGATTGTGCTCGTGGGCCACTAATCTCTGAAGTAGCTAAGCGTGCCACACATGAAATCAATAGTGCTTAAACAATAATATACATAAGGAGAAGCTTCAATACTATACTGTATCTGCTGGTCGAGCAAAGTCTAGCTGGGATATCTAAGGTTAAGAGACAATGGCTGAGCAAGCGGCTCGTAGCCTAGCGAGGTCCTTAAGACTGTGCGGCCAAATTACGGTAATTGACGGGATGCTCTCTTGAGAGATCCAGATCACTAGTATCTGGTTCTCTCCTGGCGATCCTCTCAAAGTCAAGCAAATGAGATAGCACAGTGTTGGGTGGCACAGGCAAAAGCCCTCACTCGCAACACAGTGCTAAACTCCCACGGTACACAATCAAAAAGACCCCCTAGGCTTCCCACGTCTCCGTTGCAATTGTGCTGGTTCAACCAACCTAGCACTCATAGGAAATCACAACTCGAGGAACCCTATCCCAGTCTAGCATTACCTAAACCAGCAGAAAACAGGAACATGAATAATAGTACACAGGGAAATACATATACGAGTGCAACAAACATCAATCAATCCTATTCTAGTTGACCCTTCCAAAATAGGCTATCTAACAGGCACTTATCTCGTGAGAACTCAAGCGATAATACTTTGGCTGACTAAATCTGCACCAAAGGGGTCATGGAGGTTAAACAGGGACGAGAAGAGAAGAAGATAGGCTGTTCAGAGAGTAGAGAAAGTTCACATCAGTCGGAAGAATATGGATAGTTGCAAGGGATATGAGAGGTCGCTTTGCCTGATGAGTTCTGAGGAAAATGCGGCGGGACCTCCCTTTTTATACTCGGCCCTTTAGTGAGCATAACGCCAACTACTAAGGACCGCCCACTGGCAATCATGACGTCATATTCTCTCTCAATCTGGGATCGACAAAGAACTTCCCACGCGCTGAGAGGGAGGAAGGGGGGAGGGAGGAGGGAGTGAGGCCTACACACCTCGTGGCGCGCTCACTGGCCGTCGTTACATAACTCTCTCTCTCATCATTGTATATAAGTCCCACACACAATACTTATAACTAATGATATAAAATAGAACTCGTTGACTTAGAAGAAAACAAAATACATAATGATAATACTTATAGTACAACGGTTCACATAAACTGAGTTAGGAAACTCTACACAGACTACAGCCAAAGTTCCTGCCCTGACGATCCTAGCGAGGGTGGGGCCTGACTGGGCGTTCTGTACAGCATGCTCATACTCGACATGCGTCACAGTCTGTATGTATGACAGTGTGTGAGGGGGGGGGGGGGGTGTCTAGGTGTTTGTTGAAAATTGCAAACGATTACAAAAAGGAAAGCAATCAACAACATACCTATTAGAACACACAAGGATAGTTGGTCTCGGTGTTTATGTGAAGATTATATTTTGTGTAGTTAATTAATGTCCTAGAATGTAAATAGCCTGAGAGAGAGAGAGAGAGAGAGAGAGAGAGAGAGAGAGAGAGAGAGAGAGAGAGAGAGAGAGGAGAAGAGAGAGAGAGAGAGAGAGAGAGAGAGGGGGGGGGGGGGAGAGAGAGAGAGAGAGAGAGAGAGAGGGGAGAGAGAGAGAGAGAGAGAGAGAGGAGAGGAGAGAGAGAGAGAGAGAGAGGAGAGAGAGAGAGAGAGAGAGAGAGAGGAGAGAGACTAAACTGAAGTGGATGGGTAGTCAGATAAAAGAGTGCTTAGTTCTCCGTGTGTTTATCAATGTGTCAAATTGTAAGTCTACAGTAGTTGGCCTTGGTTTGTCTGTTCTCTCTCTCTCTCTCTCTCTCTCTCTCTCTCTCACACACACACACACAGACTATGGGAGCCACTCTTTTGTGTAAGCCTGGGATGAGAGTCACGCATGGGAAGGATAATGTGCGGAATCTGTGTGTGTGTGTGTGTGTGTGTGTGTGTGTGTGTGTGTGTGTGTGTGTGTGTGTGTGTGTATCAGTTATGTTGTAGTGTGCGTTATGTGCATCTATACTTATGTGTTTGAGGGCTTACAATTGTGTGTGTGCTGTATAAGAGTGTGTATGTATGTGTCCTTTGAACCAACAACAGTGCAATCAAATTGTTACAATTTTTTCTTCATTGGAGGACACAAACTGATATTATTGTTGTTGTCTTTGCTATTCAGTCTTCAATTAATTTACCAAAGAAGGAGAGAGAGAGAGAGAGAGAGAGAGAGAGAGAGAGAGAGAGAGAGAGAGAGAGAGAGAGAGAGAGAGAGAGAGAGAGAGAGAGAGAGAGAGTGTAGGGGAGGAGGTAGCGCAGGTGTTCTTCACACAATAACCAACAGGTGTGTGTGTGTGTGTGTGTGTGTGTGTGTGTGTAATAATAATAATAATAATAATAATCGGTTTATTTCAAGCCGGCAGCCAATGGGGCTGAAAATACACAAACTTAGCCTAGATCTTATCCTAAGGGATCAATAGACTGATCCTGGCTGCTAACGAGAGCGCCTACATACTCCCGAAGGGAGTAAGACGTGGGCAGAAGACTTTGTGGGCCCCCCGAGGCGGTCCGTCCAGACCTTGCCTTCACGGCCAGGGAAAGTTTTTTGAGAGAACTTCCCCTGCCGGCGCGTGGGATTGAACCCCCGACACCAGAGCTAGCGCTCCCAATACAGAGTACTAAGCGCGCTCGGCCACCCTGACCGTAAAATGTGTGTGTGTGTGTGTGTGTGTGTGTGTGTGTGTGTGTGTGTGTGTGTGTGTGTGTTGGTAGAGGGGTAGACAGACACAGCAGTAGTAGGAGGGAGGGAGGGAGGGAGGGAGGGAGGGAGGGAGGGAGGGAGGAAGGAAGGGAAGGGAAGGACAGGAAGGTGGTAAGGATGTAAGGCAGGAAGGAGAAGAGAGTGTAGCGTACCGTATGTTGCATGGGTTAGTTAGTTAAAATAGGACTTCAGAGGCTACCAACGCTTCAGGATTATTAAGCCAGCACACACTAAGTCAATAGAAGCCTCAGGACAGGAGCCCCTTTTCGAGACCAGTCCCTTCTAAGTCAGGGTGCCAAACCAGAGGAATTGTGCTTAAAGACTTGAATAATTATGAAAAGGAAATAAAGAAAATTAACATGAAATAGCATTATTTTGGCCATTATATCGCTTCCAAAGACATACATTAAACTAATAAACCACAATTTTAGCTCAGCATGTACAGTCGGCCTAATAAGTAATGTCTCGACACCAAGTACAATTCGATCAATATTTGGTATCAGCAATGTCTATAACTTGATTTATTCGTTTGGAGTGAGATATACAAGCATGTTCCTACACTTACCCACCCTATTCAACATCTGACAGACAATTAATACAGCACAGAGCGAGCCAAATGTAATGACAGCAGAGCCATGAATTATTGGCACCACCATACACTTACCCATCCTATTCAACATCTGACAGACATTAATACAGCACAGAGCGAGCCAAACGTAATGCCAGCAGAGCCATGACTTATTAGCACCACCATACACTTACCCATCCTATTCAACATCTGACAGACATTAATACAGCACAGAGCGAGCCAAACGTAATGCCAGCAGAGCCATGACTTATTAGCACCACCGTACACTTTAGCCATCCTATTCAACATCTGACAGACATTAATACAGCACAGAGCGAGCCAAACGTAATGCCAGCAGAGCCATGACTTATTAGCAC
>JBAKBP010031439.1:0-24443 GCA_037953745.1 Lithodes maja | reverse complement strand
CTAGCATTACCTAAACCAGCAGAAAACAGGAACATGAATAATAGTACACAGGGAAATACATATACGAGTGCAACAAACATCAATCAATCCTATTCTAGTTAACCCTTCCAAAATAGGCTATCTAACAGGCACTTATCTCGTGAGAACTCAAGCGATAATACTTTGGCTGACTAAATCTGCACCAAAGGGGTCATTGAGGTTATACAGGGACGAGAAGAGAAGAAGGTAGGCTGTTCAGAGAGTAGAGAAAGTTCACATCAGTCGGAAGAATATGGATAGTTGCAAGGGATATGAGAGGTCGCTTTGCCTGATGAGTTCTGATCTAAAAATGGCGAGACCTCCCTTTTTATACTCGGCCCCGTAGCGAGCATAACGGCAATCATGACGTCACATTCGCTCTCTCAATCTGGGATCGACAAAGGATTCCCACGCTCTTGATGAGGGGGGAGGGAGGGGGGAAGGAGGGAGGAGGGAGTGAGGCCTACACACCTCGTGGCGCGCACACTGTCCTCCGTTACATAACTCTCTCTCTCTTCGCATCATTATATATATATAAATCCCACACACAATACTTATATCTAATGATATAAAATAGAACTCGTTGACTTAGAAGAAAACAAAATACATAATGATAATACTTATAGTACAACGGTTCACATAAACTGAGTTAGGAAACTCTACACAGACTACAGCCAAAGTTCCTGCCCTGACGATCCTAGCGAGGGTGGGGCCTGACTGGGCGTTCTGTACAGCATGCTCATACTCGACATGCGTCACACCTCCCCCAAGATTTTACTTGCTCAACCCTGAGCTAAAATCTGATATACAGAACCCCATCAAACCCCTCACACCCAGCGACCGCATGGCACTAAAACAACGCTGAGTTTATCACTAAAACACATCTTATAAAAAAAAAAAAAAAAAAAAATCACATTTCATAACTCCTCCCAACAATAGTAAAAGACATAATATCATGCTCCCAGAGCGAGCTTACAACAGCTCAGCCGTTTGATAGTTCGTGGACTACTCAAACACTTTATAGGCTATGACAAACTTATACAATTATCTTCATCAAAAAGAAAGAGTTTTTATATGATTTTTATATTTTAATATGTTTTTTCCGGCTGCACTATAAGGGCAGCCTATTTTTCTTCTATACCAAACGCTCAACTCCTGCTTTACGACCCAATACGCTGGGCTACAACCGCGAGCCAACAAGCACCAAGCGCAAAATACTACTCAAACCAAAGCAGGAGGCTACCCGTGTGACAATCTCTTCGGGATCATACACCTGTGATAGCCTACGACTGATCATCTACCCTCGATAAACAATCCGCAATCACATTGTCACATCCCGCAATATGCCGGATGTCCAGGTTATACTCCTGCAACATCAATGACCACCGGGTCAGTCTCATATTGCGATTGTGAAATTGATTTAGGAATCTCAAAGGGTGATGATCAGTGTAGATAACCACGACTGGGCCATAGGCTGGAACATACACCTCGAAGTGCCTGAGTGACAGCACAATCGCCAGTAATTCCTTTTCTATTGTAGAATAGTTCTTTTGTGCAGCATTGAACTTCTTAGAAAAGAAACTTACTGGGTGTTCCACACCTTCATTGTCTGTCTGTAGCAAGACGGCACCAGCCCCTACACCACTAGCATCTGTTGCCAGCTGAAAAGGCCTGTTAAAGTCTGGGGCCCTGAGTATCGGGTGAGTACACAGCAAATGCTTCACTAAATTAAAAGCCTTTTCACACTCAGGCGCCCACAAAAACTTTTTGTCTTTAGATAACAAATCTGTGAGAGGTGCCAACACCGTAGAGTAACCTTTTATAAAGCGTCTGTAGTAGCCTATCATACCCAAGAATCTCATGATCTGCTTCTTGGTGGTTGGGTGCGGAAATTTATTGATAGCCTGTACCTTGTTCTGAGGAGGGCACACCTGTCCCCTTCCCACTACAAACCCAAGGTACTGCACAGTGGCTTTTACGAAGTCACACTTTGCCAAATTTACTACCAGACTTGCTTCACTAAGTTTCCGGAACAAGGTCTCCAGGTGCTCACAATGGCTCTCAAAGTCGTCATCATAAATGATTACATCGTCCAAGTATACGGTGCAATTTGGAATGTCCTTGACAATTTCATTCATCAGGTTCTGAAACGTTGCTGGTGCATTCTTAAGTCCGTAGGGCATAACATTACACCGGTAAGTACTCCCGTCCACCACAAAACCACATACCTCTTTAGCACGCTCGGACAAAGGTACTTGCCAGTAACCTTTTACTAAATCTACTTTAGACAAAAACCGAGCATTACCAATTTTATCAACACTATCATCAACCCGAGGAAGAGGATATGGGTTAGTTGGAGTCAAACCGTTTAGCCTACGGAAATCAATACAGAAGCGTACCTTGCCATCTGGCTTAGGCTGCAGTGTTACGGGGGAAGTCCATTTAACGGTACCTTTCTCTATCAACCCTCTACCGAGCATATACTCCAACTCATCCCTCAGAGCGGGTAGTTTTATGGGGGGCACACGGTACGGGATTGACTTAAAGGGTAGATGGTCCCCCACGTCAACATCATGCATAGCCTGAGTAGTGAGGCCTGGGTGTTCAGCAAATACAGTGGGGTATGAACCGAGCAACTGACGGATAGCTTCAAATTGCGGCTCAGGCAAATGGGCTATAGCCTCGTCAGCCCTTAGGCTCGAGTTCCCCGCCCACTGATCCGCTGAAACATGGTGATCCCAGCTATCCTCCTCTGAAGCTTGACTGTCCCCCTCTCCTTCTCCACCACGGCCGCAACAAGCCAACACAGGGACAGTGAGAGGCTCAGAGGGGCGCCTCACATATTCTTTTATCAGGTTCACGTGACATAACTGATTCTTCTTCCTCCTGTCTGGAGTGGCAACAAGGTAATCTAGGTCCGAAATTTTCTCCACAATTTTATAGGGTCCAGTATACTTCGCCGACAAGGGGTTACCCACCAAAGGCAACAAAATCAACACCTCCTGTCCCACAATGAACTCCCGGAGCTTCACTTT
Organism: Lithodes maja; assembly: GCA_037953745.1. NCBI lineage: Eukaryota > Metazoa > Arthropoda > Malacostraca > Decapoda > Lithodidae > Lithodes > Lithodes maja. Next base: position 21,390 of record JBAKBP010031439.1, on the reverse strand, counting down.
GCGATCATACCTGTCCTTCATTAAAGCTTGTGACCCTGTTAAATTCCGACCTGCCATCTCCAGACTCTTAAGCATGCGCTCACGGCTTTCAAACACATACTTCAACAAGGAACAAGGCGGCACCGTTCCTTCCCAAATTTCCCGCAGCATATTAAGGGGGCCCCTGACTCGGTGTCCAAAAATCAGCTCGTTTGGACTAAATCCCAGGCTCTCACCAGGCACTTCCCGAGCAGCAAACAGTACATACGGCAATCCAAGATCCCAATCTCTTCCGTTATCAGCACAATAACACCTGAGCATGCTTTTAAGGGTGGCATGCCACCGCTCAAGCACCCCTTGGCTCTCAGGGTGATACGCTGACGATACCACCGCCCGTATTCCATGCTGTTGCATTGTTTGCTTAAAGAGATTGGAGGTGAAATTGGACCCCTGATCAGACTGAATCTCCTCCGGGTACCCGTACCTTGAAAAGTACCACAACAAGTTACTGACTACCGTCTTAGCCATGCCGTTTTTCATGGGGTATGCATCGGGGTATCTAGTGGCAACATCCATGATGGTTAACAAAAATTTATTACCAGCCTTTGTGGGAGGGAGGGGACCAACCATGTCAACAACAATCTTACTAAAAGGTGGCCCAATTACAGGAATAGGGTGCAACGGAGCTTTAGGAATAACTTGGTTTGGTTTCCCGACCCGTTGACAAATATCACATGAGTTTATCCAGGACTGCACATGAGACTTCATCCCCGGCCACCAAAACAACTTCCCCAAAGCCGCCACCGTTTTTCTTACCCCCAAATGTCCTGCCAGCGGTGTGTCATGCGCCAAACTCAGTAGGCTATCCCTGCACTCCCGCGGCACCATCAACTGGTCCACTACCCCGGACCCCATCTTCCAGCTACGGTTAGGGTCTTGAAAACGCCGATACAGGATGCCATCTAAATAAAAAAAATCTCCCGGCTGTGCATCACCGTCCTCGTCGAGCTCCACAGCTCCATTAGCACACGTTTGGAGCTCAGGGTCCTCCAGCTGCAACCGACTTATATCTGAGGGTGCCAAGCGATCTAACTGCTCCCGGAGCAATGCATGACCCTCCCCGATACTGAGCTGCTCCCTCTGTCTCTCTCGATGTTCATAACGTTGCTGTCGTGGAGACTCGTCATGCCCAGCCTCGTCACTCTCGATGACAGGCCCAGGGGCTACTCCAGAACTAAGTAATGGTGCTAATACTGAATCACCCAGGAGAGCCGCCGAGTCAAAACTCTTAAAACCAACTCCAGCTTTAGCCTCCTCCTGTTGATCGTTCCTCTGCTGGTCTGAAGACGGAGGACTAGGCTGTGACACTTTAGCTGCCCGAGCTCGGGTGACAGCACACGCCATGGGTTGTGCCTGGCACCGCTCGACCCACTCTCGCTCTTCCCTACTCACGTCGGCCGGCCTCTCGGCAACGACTAAGGGTAGAACCTCAGAAGCGGGCATTGCAAAGTCGTTGCCGAGAAGAAGGTCGACGCCCTCCACTGGCAGTTTCTCCACAATCCCAACATCCAATTCACGTGCCACACCATCCACCTCCAACTCCAACCGCACCAGCGGGTATGACCGAGTTGCATTAATACCCTGCACCACCACCACCCGAGCCGCATTTATAGGGTAGCCAGTCAAGTTTTTCATCAAAGTCTGGGAAGCACCTGTATCACGCAAGACCTCTACTCCATGCTTGCGCCCCGCCCACATCACGCAACCCCGTCCTCTATGGTCGCAAAAAACATCCTGAGCAGGGTTCGAGCCTCCCAGGTGCTTCTGCATTGGCTGTGCCTCAGCCTCTGACGAACTGCCCCGGGCAAACTCAGAAGGCTTCAGAGACACACCAATGTTGCAGGCCAAAGACACAGCTGCTGTAGGTGGTTTGCTAGGACAGACTCTTGCAAAGTGCCCCTTTTTATGACAAAGATAACACTCCAACTCCCCTCTGGGCTTCCCTTGGTACTGGGAAGGGCCCGGCCCCTTCTTAAATGGGACGGTGTTAGTCTTGTGGTCAGTCTTGGTATCATAGCTCTTGTACTTGTTTGCATAATGTATATCACTAACTCGGGGGGGTGGGGCGTCACGCCCCTTGTTACCTGCCTCACTACGCTGGGCAGACCCGCACCCACGAATTAGTGATAGCCGGAGGTCAGCCATCTCAGCTGCCTCCTGTAGAGTTTTAGGGTTCTTTTCTTTAATAGTTAAAGTCATTTCTGCACCTGTACACTTATAAAACTGCTCGAGCAGAAACAGCTCAGTCAACTGTTCGGCCGTCTCAGCTTTCTCAGAACGTGTCCAGTTAGCAAGTGCATCTTTTAAGTCCCGGGCATGTTCAAGAAAGGTCGCCTCCCTAGTCTTCGTAACACCCCGAAACTTCAATCGATATGTTTCTGGTTGCAACTCGTATGCCCGTAGGACAGCTCTCTTCAATACTGGGTAGTCAATGCAAGACTCTAAAGGCAGTGCATCATAAGCCTTCAGACCCTTACCCGTAAGTCTTGAGGAGACCAGAGCTGCCCACTTCTCTTCAGGCCAATTATGCTCCCTACACTTCTTCTCAAAACGATTAAAAAATTCTGTGACTTCAGTTTCACTAAATGCCGGCACCAACTTGACTAAGTGGGACAAGGACTGTTCTCTTACTTGGCCCTCACGGCCCATCCGAATCCCTGTCGACTCTGCACGAGTCTTATCTAAATCTATTTGAGCACAATATTTCTCTGAGTCGTACCTAAGCTCAGCCTCGTGCCTCCTAACCTCAATCTCATGCCTCCTAGTCTCATTCTCCTGCTTCCTAGACTCAGCCTCAATCTCCTTCTCATGCCTCCTAGTCTCATTCTCCATTTTAGCAAGCTCGAGTTTAAATATCATCTCAGGAGACAGGCCGGAAGAGGGAGCTGCCACTACTGAAGGAGGGGGGGCAAGAACTGGGGAACCACCATACGCACCGCCCGAGGGCACTCCAATCTTCCAATGCTCATCCCTCTGTGGGAGAGTGCTAACCTCCGGCAACTGAGTGGACGGCACTGTGGGAGTCGAGTGAGAGGGGATCTGGGGAGGAACCCCCCCAAACGCCCTCTCCTCCGAAACCCCATGTCGCCCACGCAACACCCAGGAAATCAGCTCCCCCTTGGACATTCCTCCTACATTGGATAGACCCAAAACCTTGGCTATCAGGTGCAAGCCATAAACATTCACCCCAGTCAGCCTCTCCTCCGTCACATGGTACTGCTTACTCACAAAAAGTCTAGCATCCTCCTCACTAGTTACTAACGGCACCTCCTCACTTAGCATCTCTCGCTCCTCGTCAGTACTAGGGCCCGACATACTGAAGTTCACCAAAAAAATTCTCGAGACAAAAGTGTTAAACTCCCTTATGCAAGCACTAATTACTAAATTAACTGGAGTCTCTTAAATGCTCTCCTAATTGCCTTACAAAAAAAAATATTCTTCAATATGTACGCTAAAGTACGAACAAACAAATGTTGTACAACTCTGCAAAAAATTATACTGTTCACAAAATCCTAAGCAAGGTCGCCATTTGTTACGACCGGGCACTCGGGTACACTAGGGCTCTTACACAGGACTCGAGTATGGCTCGCTGCCACAACGGAAACACACGATCCCAACCCCAGAGTACTGCCAGCCGAACAAAAAACGCCACTACCCTCCAGAGTTCTATCTGCTATAACGGGGTATACAAGAACTCGGTACTAGCGTTTCACACAACAGACTAATAGCAAGACGGGAGTTATCTAGTCTGGTCAACAATCAAACAAAGAAGAAAGTACTACAACACTAAAGAATAGTGTTGGCCGAAGCCGAAGTAATCCACCCTTGAACTAAGAACTTAAGAAGTCCTCCACCCTCTACTTCGGATCGGCACTATTACGTTACGTTAAACAATAGTCCTCGAGCATCAAGCAAGGAATCTTCTGTTAAAGTTAGATGCTTCTCGAATACTCGTAAGAAGTAAGTATCGGATTTTGAACAGCAATTTAATGAATAACTCACTGGTAATTAAAGGCTTTAAATTGACATAAGAAGAATTATAAGAATAAGCAATAGGATATGGCAAACATTAAGAAGAAGTACTCCGACAATGCACTGGCAATAGCCTACTAAGATTGTGCTCGTGGGCCACTAATCTCTGAAGTAGCTAAGCGTGCCACACATGAAATCAATAGTGCTTAAACAATAATATACATAAGGAGAAGCTTCAATACTATACTGTATCTGCTGGTCGAGCAAAGTCTAGCTGGGATATCTAAGGTTGAGAGACAATGGCTGAGCAAGCGGCTCGTAGCCTAGCGAGGTCCTTAAGACTGTGCGGCCAAATTACGGTAATTGACGGGATGCTCTCTTGAGAGATCCAGATCACTAGTATCTGGTTCTCTCCTGGCGATCCTCTCAAAGTCAAGCAAATGAGATAGCACAGTGTTGGGTGGCACAGGCAAAAGCCCTCACTCGCAACACAGTGCTAAACTCCCACGGTACACAATCAAAAAGACCCCCTAGGCTTCCCACGTCTCCGTTGCAATTGTGCTGGTTCAACCAACCTAGCACTCATAGGAAATCACAACTCGAGGAACCCTATCCCAGTCTAGCATTACCTAAACCAGCAGAAAACAGGAACATGAATAATAGTACACAGGGAAATACATATACGAGTGCAACAAACATCAATCAATCCTATTCTAGTTAACCCTTCCAAAATAGGCTATCTAACAGGCACTTATCTCGTGAGAACTCAAGCGATAATACTTTGGCTGACTAAATCTGCACCAAAGGGGTCATTGAGGTTATACAGGGACGAGAAGAGAAGAAGGTAGGCTGTTCAGAGAGTAGAGAAAGTTCACATCAGTCGGAAGAATATGGATAGTTGCAAGGGATATGAGAGGTCGCTTTGCCTGATGAGTTCTGATCTAAAAATGGCGAGACCTCCCTTTTTATACTCGGCCCCGTAGCGAGCATAACGGCAATCATGACGTCACATTCGCTCTCTCAATCTGGGATCGACAAAGGATTCCCACGCTCTTGATGAGGGGGGAGGGAGGGGGGAAGGAGGGAGGAGGGAGTGAGGCCTACACACCTCGTGGCGCGCACACTGTCCTCCGTTACATAACTCTCTCTCTCTTCGCATCATTATATATATATAAATCCCACACACAATACTTATATCTAATGATATAAAATAGAACTCGTTGACTTAGAAGAAAACAAAATACATAATGATAATACTTATAGTACAACGGTTCACATAAACTGAGTTAGGAAACTCTACACAGACTACAGCCAAAGTTCCTGCCCTGACGATCCTAGCGAGGGTGGGGCCTGACTGGGCGTTCTGTACAGCATGCTCATACTCGACATGCGTCACAACCCGCTCGTGATTGGCCGGCGGGCCTGACGCGTCATATGACGCCATGACTGCTCTTCATGACGTAGTCGTCTGTGATTGGAGGCCGCTGTCCTGGTAAGGAGGTGCGGGCTCCTACCCGCGTGTCTCCTTCAGAGCTTGGCATAGCGTGCTTGGTCCTACATGTCCCTTGCAATCTGTCCCCAATCTAACCCCCTGTACTACTGTTTCACTCTCTGAACTTCTTCTTTTCCAATACTTCCTATCTTTATTCAGTTACTTATCCCTTCTGGTTCTCACATACGACTTCCATAGTCGGCCAGTCGTATTACCAGCACCAGTTCTCACATACATGTTTTGCACTAGCTTTAGGGATTATTAGAGTCATAGTCACATGGTAGCATAGTATTGGGGTGCTTCTAATTATTGAGCTGTTCTTTCCTACTATTTAATGCTAGACAGTGGAGGGTATCTTTGGTCGTTGTCTGAGTTATGTATGTGGCAAGTCAGAGCCTGTACGACTTCGACGAAGCTAGATAGCCTGTAACCCTTGTGCATATTTTTCCTTTGCGAGTGTAGCAGTATACAAGTGAAGGGCTTTTGCCTACTCTTATTTGTATCCTTGCTACCTCATTTTTGTTGACCTTTGTGGAGCGCCAGGGTAAGACAAGATACTTGAGATCTGGACCTACCAAGAGAGCCTCCTAGTCACTTAACGTAACATAAGGGAAATCTGTTCAAGGGGAGACAGTAGGCTACGAGCATGCTTGCGCTCTGCCTAGGTTCCTTGTACCTTTTATGCCACTGCTAGACTTTATTAGTGAGAAAGACAGCATTGTGTTTATTAACTTTAACTGTGTATGCTTTCGGAATTATTCACGCCTTATTTTAGCCTAGGTTGATGCATAGTGCACAACCCAGTTTGGCTGTTATGTTGGCTAAGGAAGTACTGTTTTGAGTGGCTATTATAAGTGCTGTCACAGAGTTGTTGCACCCCCTTGTTTTATATATATGTATCCTACTTTTTGGTGTATTTAAGATACACGCTTTGGTGTCCTGCCCCTGCATTATTTCTGTTCTATATTGACGAGCATCTTAGAGCATCAGACGTTTTCAGAAGATTCTTTATCTGATTGCTGTAGGACTAGACTTCCAGTGTTTTCATAGAACATTGTAGAGTTTAGTGGTGAGTACAGACTCACACTAAAGTTAACGTAAGCATATACTCCTTTATTAATTTTTTTTATAGTTTATTTAAGCATTGTTTTTACTTAAGAGCATTTTATTAACGTAAAGTACTCCTGTTGTGAGTAGGCTTTGCCGTCACCGGAAAGCCTTTGTAGAAGTGCACTAAACCCAGTTAATTGATACCCCGTTATCCAGTAGATTAACTCTGGAGGGTTTAAGTGTTTTATTCACCGGCGTAATAGTTCGAGGGTTTGGAATTAGCGTACCGGTACCGTTGTTGCAGATATAGCCGCCTATCATCTAGTCCATTATTAAGTGCCCTTGTTTATTTCGTAGTGCCGGTCGTAACAACAGAAAACAAAAATAAATATAAAAAGGTACAGCGAATCGACGAATAAAATAAAAATATGCAATTTACCATTGTATGGAGAAATCTGGCTTCGCCGGAGACATATTTCTATCGAATAATTTACAAATTTAGCTTGCTGTCAAAACAAAAATATATATATGCTGGCTCGCTACCGCTCTCCAGGAAAATATTGACACCTGGATGGGGGTAAACGTCTTAAAACAGTTGGCTGAATGGGGCCGAATGGATACAAACCAAAGAGAGAGGGAGAGAAAGAGAAAAAAGCATATGTATTACATACTTACATTAATTCATATTTGTAATACATTGATATGTTATTTATGCCCGTAATTTTGTTTGTTATTTGATTTGATTATATTTTCTGTATTATTTTACCGTACCACTATTTCTTTCATATTTCGCAATTTCCATAATTTCTCCATCACTCCAGCTGCACGTTAATAATGCTCCACCTCTGCACCACCGCCCTTCGCTGCTTCCAAAATTATCCTGCCAGTATTTCGCCTATAAAATTAATCGTCTTTTATCTTCGCAGGCTTCCCTCCTTTAGTGTTTACCCGGGATACATAATTTATGTTTATTATAATGTTCACGATATAAGCAGTGTTTATCTTTGCCATTCAATAGTGCCTTAAACATATGTTAACCCCTTCGGTACCGGCGACGTCTTTTTCATTTCATTTTAGCTATCTTTAGACGATATTGTGCAGTTTAAGAAGGACCTGTGGTAGTAAAAAGGGTTAATTGAGATAGTTCGAAGCCTGTTAATTGATGGAGGCCCTTTTTAAACAGAATACAAATGTCCAATAGTAGCTAGAATAAAGTCCAAAGGATGTTGCCGGTACAGAAGGGGTTAAGGGGGGTGACCTGTTTTTGTTCTGTCCTTTTCTATCTTTCTCTGGCTTGTATCCATTTGGCCCCATTCAGCCTACTGTTTTAAGACGTTTATCCCCATCCAGGTGTCAATTTTTTACTGGTGAGCGGTAGCGAGCCAGCATTTTTTTTATTTTTGTTTGACAGCAGGCTAAATTTGTACATTTTTCGATAGAAAAATGTCTCCGGCGAAGCCAGATTTCTTCATATAATACTGGCTCGCTATCGCTCGCCAGAAAGAAATCGACACCTAGATGGGGATAAACGTCTTAAAATAGTTGGCTGAATGGGGCCGAATGGATACAAGCCAGAGAAAGAGAGAAATGACAAAAAGCAGGTCACCCCCTTTAAGGGTGTTTTCGATATATATTCCTCAGACACATATTTTTCCGGTGTATTTATGTTTTAGAGTTGTGCACATAATATATATTTAGAGTTGTGCACATACTGTATATTTAGTGTTGTGCACATACTGTATATTTAGAGTTGTGCACATACTGTATATTTAGAGTTGTGCACATACTGTATATTTAGAGTTTTGTTTGAATCTATTTTAATGTTATCACCGTTGTAAACTCATTGTCAATAATATAATAACAATCAAGCGACGGTTGTTTCGTTCTATGATATTGAAACCCTCAACTATAGTGTATTCACTAAATTACTTTGTCTACTATGTACAATCGGGGTTATGAAGTGTTGTCATAGATTCCAGTGGGTTTCGCTCAAAAAGTGTTATTGGTATCTTTATAGTTACTGGGAAAAGTGCTTAACCCTCAGAGTATTAGTCAGTGTCCGAAACTTTGTGAAATATCTGACAACACTTATTAACCTCGACTGTACATACCGGTATATAACACTTATTAACCTCGACTGTACATATGTCTTTTAAGATCTGTGTATTTTATTTCTATCTATCTATATGCTCAGGCCCAATCCCCATTTTGGGGGTAGCCGACTCAAGACAGAGCAAGAACAGGGAAAACACAAAAACAACATAAAACAACAAATAAACACAGATAAAAAGCACAAACTCACACACATCCAGGTCACCCAGGAGAAGACCCAGAGACCAGGGTCACCAAGGTCGCTCCAGCACTCCCCCGGCCCCCGACCACCCGGAGAGGTTCCGATCTCGATCTCGGTAGGCAGACATGCAGCGGAGCCAAAGCCACAAGCCCTCCCACCACACTTCCAGGCGCACCCTTCATATTAATCGTCTCCCCGGGCCAGGCGCCTGATGGACTATTATCTAGTCCAACTTGCACCCGACCCCTTACTCCAAAATTTGACCACGTGTTCACTCAACTATTCACAAGCATTCTCCATTCACTCCTGTCCACCACCACTTCCCCTGCCTGATCTATAGTCATTCCTCTATCATCCAAAGCCTTTCTTACCCAGTCTCTCCATCTCAATGGGGGTCTTCCTGCCCTTCTATCTCCCCTTGTACCTGACTCACATATTCTCTTTGTAAGCCTTTCATCTCCCATTCGTTCAACATGACCATACCAGCTCAGCACCCTTCTGTCCACTCTGGCTGACAAATGTTCCTGCTGCCCCACTCTCCTACGTATATCTTCATTCCTCAATCTGTCTCTACGAGTAACTCCACACATACTCCTCAAGCAGCTCATCTCCATCACATCCAGCCCTCTTATCTCCTTTTTCTTCAGAGCCCATGTCTCAGCCCCATACATCACTGTTGGCACACCAATTCCTTGATACAGTGCACTTTTTACTTTCACTCCGAGATTTCTCGTCTTCCACATACTTCCCATTGCTCCGAAAATCTTCCTTCCTTCACACACACTCTGTTTTACCTCCACTTCCATACCTCCACTCCTGCTCATCGTTCCTCCTAGATATTTAAAACACTCTACTTGTTCCAATATTTCCCCATCCAGCCTCACATCTAGATTCACCTTATGCTCTCCCCTATTACACACTATATTACACACATATATAAAATAGATTTTATTTACTGTATATTATTTATTTTATTTATATTATTGTGTTATAATGTAGTGTAGTTAGTTTTATGTAGATTTGTTTTTTAAAGGATCAAATTGCAGGTACTTCGTAAGATATAGCCTATCAATACTGTTTCCGGGATATAATTCAGCGATGTTATTGGTTATAAAATATGCATGAGCGATTATTATTATTATAATTATTATTATTATTATTATTTTTATTTTTTTTATTTTAGGAAGTAAAATATAACTAATTTCATATAATTCCATCCCTGATTTGTTGTTCGTAGATTTTTATTTTTTATTTTTTTTTTTTTTTGCATTATGGGTAACATTACACATTTTACTCGTCATTGAAAGGCCCTCTATGAGTACAAGGAATAAAGCTTGCCTAAATTTACCCTCTGACTCCCACAACCCTGCAAAACATCGTCAAATAACAGTCAGAAAAAATACAAGAAGGGCGTCTTGGTATAACGAAAGGTTTAAAATGTTGACGGAAGGGTTACATTCTACCGGACCTGAAAATTATAACTTAATTTTGTTCGCCTAGATCCAAGAATTGCTACCTCCTGTTTTCCCGCCAAATTCCAGTTTCCATCCTGTCTTCCCGCCACTTTTCACCTGCTATTCCAGCTCTCATACTTTTCCCGCGCGATTTCTCTGGCTTTCCTGGGGTATCCTACTGCTGCCCTGAAGCGACTACTGTAAATATAACGTTATACTCTCTCTCTCTCTCTCTACTAGTAACGAACCAAATAGTAGCATCGAAAAAGTCCCTAATTTCAAGAAAGCAAACTTCCATAAACTTAGAGCTATGTTTAAAGAAACTGACTGGAGCTTTTTAATTTACAATAACGACATAAATACATCTTGGAAGTTATTCGAAGCCACTTACCTAAAAGCGGTGCAAGACTGCATACCATCGAAAATACGGCGTCCAGGCCATAATAATAAGCCCAAATGGTGGAATAAAGATATTTCAAACTGCCTGCTTGCTAAAAAATTTGCTAATGATAGATTAAAATCCTCACAAAATGACGAAGAACGGCTGAAATTTGTAGAGCTACGACGCAAAGCCAAAAAGTTAATTAAGCAAAGTAAAAAGACCTTAGAGTTACATATTGCTAATCAAAGTAAAACAAACCCAAAAGAATTCTATAGTTATATCAGAAAGAAAAAAGTAGTTACTTCAACTGTTGGACCGTTAGTCGATGAAAATGGAGAATACACCAAAGACGAAGTACAAATGAGTAATGCCCTCAATACCTTCTTTGCATCAGTTTTTACAACAGAAGACCTCAGTGATATCCCTACACCATCGCCGATTCAGATTGATAATTCAGATGTTCTAAGCAATATCACCGTTACAGAGAGAGAAGTATTGAATTGTTTAGATAAACTCAAGGTAAATAAAACGCCTGGACCTGATACAATCTCGCCTAGAGTTCTAAAGGAAGCTAAGGATGAGCTCTCCAAACCACTGACATTACTATTCAATAAATCCTTGCAGTCTGGAACTATGCCCGATCAGTGGAAACTAGCCAACGTAACACCGATATTCAAAAAAGGCAGCAAATCCCTACCCAGTAACTATCGTCCAATTAGCTTAACCTCAGTTGTATGTAAAATGCTAGAAACGGTCATACGAGACAGACTCGTAAATCACTTAGAGGAAAATAACATACTTAAAGATACTCAACACGGCTTTCGTAAAAAACGTTCCTGTTTAACAAACCTCTTAGACTTCTTCCACGATATCCTCAACCTCTAGGATGAGAGTAAAGCTGTAGATATTATATACCTTGATTTTCAAAAGGCCTTTGACAAAGTTCCCCACAAACGTTTACTGCTAAAACTAAAAGCGCATGGAATACAAGACGGTGTGTTGAAATGGATAGAAAATTGGCTCAGCGACAGAAAGCAAAGAGTAGTCATAAACGGTAAGGCATCTAAATGGACCAATGTAAGTAGTGGGGTACCCCAGGGATCGGTACTAGGACCAATTCTCTTTCTAATTTACATCAACGACATAGATGAGGGTCTCACCTGTACAATCTCAAAATTTGCTGACGATACAAAAATTGCAAATAGCGTACTCTCAAATGAACAAGTTGACGATATGCAACACAATCTAGATAAATTGTCATGTTGGGCCCAAATTTGGCAAATGAGTTTCAATGCGGATAAATGTAAAGTACTACATATCGGATACCTAAATGAGAAAGCAAACTATTCGATGAATGGCACTCAGCTTAAGAATGTAAACAGAGAAACCGATCTGGGAGTAACAATATCGAGTCAACAATGTTCAGAAGTTGTTAAGAAGGCAAACAAAATAATTGGCTTTATAGGCAGGTCATTTGAGCATAAATCCAAAGAAGTTATCCTAACCCTTTACAATTCCTTAGTCCGCCCTCTTCTGGAATACTGCGTTCAATCCTGGTGCCCTTATTACCAAAAAGATATAAACAAGCTAGAACGAGTTCAACGTAGAGTTACCAAAATGATACCTAGCCTAAAGAACAAACCATACGAAGAGCGTCTTAGAGAATTAAATCTATTTCCTTTAACCCAGCGCAGATTAAGAGGTGACTTAATTCAAGTGTTCAAAATCATCAAAGGCATCGACAATATGAACTGTAGTAAGTACTTCACTATCGACCAATCTAATTACACGAGGGAAACGGTTGCAAAATTATTGGTAAATCTTTTAACTCACACGAATCTAAGAATTTCTTCTTCAATCGAGTTGTCAACTTGTGGAATGGGCTTCCCCGAAACGTTATAGACTGCATCACCGTTGATTCATTTAAACTCCGCCTAGACAAATATCTCGCATGAAACCCGCGACTGACTGCGTTTGTAAATGAATAACTTTATTTTATCCCCCCCTCAGTTACTAACCCATCTGTCCCCTACTAACTTCCTAATCCTGCCACGGACATTAGTTCCAGGGCAGTAATTCCCTTTCCAATGTTCCCTTACCCACTCTAAACCACTGTTTGGACACTTGATCCTCAGTGTTTTGGAGGACAAGCAACCTAGAAGGGTCACTAGATCTGTTGTTGCTTGATTTCCTTTGTACTCCTTTGTACTCTCTCTCTCTCTCTCTCTCTCTTTCTCTCTCTCTCTCTCTCTCTCTCTCTCTCTCTCTCTCTCTCTCTCTCGCTCGTATACGCTATATTAAACTCAATAAATTAGAACTGTCAATCATCATTAGTATATTAGGTATTTAGCATTATTACATTATGGTGTTAAGGCATAATTATGCAACACGTTTCAAACATTTAATTTACAACTATCCTGTAATTTTTCCTCTTATATACCAACGGATCTAAAGATGCCTCTGGTGTTGGTTTTGGAGGGTGACCGGTCAACTCAACCAGTAGACCATTTCAACCAGTAGCTCTCAACCAGTACCAAATCAACCAATACGGTTAGGTTAGGTTAGTACTATATTTTGGCACTGGTTTGGTTGGTCTGGGTTAATTTGGCACTGGTTGAGAGCTACTGGTTGAGTTGACATGGAACCGTTTTGGAGTTGTGTTCCCCGACTTCAATCGTTGAGGTACTCTTCCTTTGGCTGCCTCAGTTTTAACTTCAGAGTTGTCTGCTATCCTTTAGATCTGAAGTTGGTGTTTGCTCACCAGGACAACCATTATACTATTTTTAGCGATCCTGAAGGGGACACTTATTGCCGAGGAAAATGTAATTATTCCTATTCTATAATTTTAGCTATTTTAGAGTGGCAGTTCCTCATTCAATGTGAAGGGAAAAGTGTGAATTTTTGCTGGGAACCCGCACATGCTGGTGTCACAGGTAATAAAAGGGTGAATGCATTAACAAAGGCTGCAGCTTTGAGATCTACATATGCACATTACTGTCTGCCTGCTTCTGATCTGCGTACTCATGCTCGTTGGCAGTCACAGTGGGATTTTGGTACTGTCAACAACTCAGTGAAGTTACCAAGTTAGTACAAGAGTTAGCCGTACCATGCCTTGCAAGTTGGAGATTGCTCTGGCTCGCCTCCGCATGTTTGCTTGCCACGAACAGAATTATCCCGTGTTGTGTGGGGCTTTACTGTAAAAATCCCTTGTAGTGTACCGGTACTCTGAAACATGGCTCCCACAACTTGGTATGAAATTAATCTTCCCCAAGTGGGATTTTCTTTCCCCTATATATATGGGAAAAGGTTGGTAAACTTTTATCATGCCGTGACCGAGTGGGTTAAAGGGTACAGTTCGAATCCAGGCCGAGGCCTAAACTTATATTCATGCAACTCAAGCAAGCGTATTTCTGAAATACTCTCTCTCTTTCTCTCTCTCTCTCTGTAAGTATATGGAGAGAGAGAGAGAGAGAGAGAGACAGACAGACAGACAGACAGACAGACAGACAGACAGACAGACAGACAGACAGACAGACAGCCAGCCAGCCAGCCAGCCAGCCAGCCAGCCAGCCAGCCAGCCAGCCAGCCAGCCAGCCAGAGCGAGAAATGAAGAATAACAGACAGACAGGGAATGTAAGCAAGCGAAACTAGTTATGAAAACATTGATTCAATATTAAATGTTAATACATTAAGAAGAGTCCCTAAATAATACATTGAAGAAGGCAAAGCCACATTTTTTGAGGAAAACATGTTATTCAATAAATAAGGACGGAGCGAGAAAGAATACGGGTATGATTAATAATAATAGTAGAGAGAGAGAGAGAGAGAAAGTGTGTGTGAGTGTGTGTGTGTGTGAGAGTGAGAAAGAGAGAGAGAGAGTGTGAATGAGTGTGTTAGTTTGGTGGGTGGAGGTGATCATATGTTTCCTCGTAATGTAATAGCTTAATGACCAAGTACACAGATTAACCCACTTTGTAATCAAGGCATAATATAATTATAATATACAGTATTAATATGATTGACAAGTGCTAATTAATATAAATATAGAACCGCCATAGCATTTGTATTGTTCTTTTAAGCAATTAAAATACGAGTTTCAGGACAGTTATTTGCTTTGTTTAGGGTATTTTATATTTTGCCTTATTCTGATAATTCACTATTCGATAAGTAGCCTACATACATTTGCATGTTATTGTCTTGATAAACAATATATTATAATAATAATAATGCAAGTAATACCTAAGTTTGTTGAGGATTAATAGTTAGTTAAGGGGACCCACCTCGTTTGTATTCTCTCTCTCTCTGGGTTGTATCCATTTGGCCCCATTCAGCCTACTGTTTTAAGACGTTTACCCCATCCAGGTGTCGATTTTTCTATGGCGAGCGATAGCGAGCCATCATTGTATAAAGAAATCCAGCTTCGCCGGAGACATTTCCGCAAGACCCCCCATCCATTAATTTTTCCCGGCCGAAGGCCGATTCCTCTTCAAATACAGGCTCGCTATCGCTCGCCAGGAAAAACAAATCGAAATCCAAATGGCACGAAAGGTCTGAATATTAGCAATTAAATATTGCAAAAGGTTTGAAAATCGCCAAACTAATGAGACGACTGTCTTGAAATATAACTAATAGGTCTAAACATGAGGGAGGAGGAGAACTCGATAAACCAACTGCCTCCCCTTAATCTGATATAACACCCCCCGCACTTCGTTGTGTGTTATGATCCAATCTTCTGGAGTGACAGTGGTGGAGGGATTAATGGGAGGTGGTGGTGGGAGTAGGAGAGGGAGGTCCATCGCTGGTCGTCTTTAAGGGGGTCACTGCTTTTTTCTCTTTCGCTCCCTCTCTCTTTGGCTTTTATCCATTCGGCCCCATTCAGCCAACTGTTTAAAGACGTTTATCCCAATCCAGGTGTCGATTTCTTCCTGGCGAGCGATAGAGAGCCATCATTGTATAGAGAAATCCGGCTTCGCCGGAGAGATTTTTCTATCGAAAAATGTAAACATTTGGCTTGCTGTCAAAACAAAAATATATATATTGACACCTGGATGGGGTGAGTGGGATATTATATCCTCAGTAAATGATTAAAGGTAATACATAAATTAGAAAGTTATTGTGAAAGGGTGAGTGAATGACAGCGATGGAATGGTTGATTGAGTTATTAAATGAGAGAGAGAGAGAGAGAGAGAGAGAGAGAGAGAGAGAGAGAGAGAGAGAGAGAGAGAGAGAGAGAGAGTTGTAGCTCGTGTGGGTATGTGTCTATTTTTTTTTTTTTAGATATGTGAATGTAATGAGTTGTAATGTCATTTATATGGTTAAGGGGGGTCACCGTTTTTGTTTTATCTTTCTCTCCATTTCTCTCCTTCCCTGGCTTGTATTCATTCGGCCCCGTTCAGCCAACTGTTTTAAGACGTTTATCCCCATCCAGATGTCGGTTTCTTCCTGGCGAGCGATAGCGAGCCAGCATTGTATGGAGAAATCCGGCTTTACCGGAGAAATTTTTCTATCGAAAAATTTACAAATTTAGTTTGCTGTCAAAACAATAATATATATTATATATATATGCTGACTCGCTACCGCTCGTCAGGAAAATATTGACACCTGAATGGGGCCGAATGAATAAAAGCCAAAGAGAGAGGGAGAGAAAGAGAAAATAAGCGAGGTGGGGTCCCTTATGAAGGAGCCAAGCGGCAAAGCGAGTACGCCTTTAAAGGAAACTAGTGGTAGAGCCAAATGCAAGGTAGTTTACGAGTAAAACTGTCTGGAACCACATAGCTTGAAGGGGTATAAGTCGTAGGATGAAGGAAAGAGAGAGTTCCAGAATTTACTTATGTGGAAAAAACGACTGGGAATATTAGTTAATTCTTACCCATTACAGAGTTGGACAGATTAGGGGCGGGAATGTGTTGAAAGGCGTGTGCACCTACTCTTCATTATGGAAGAATTATACACCAAAAACGCTTGAAGAACACTGAATATTGTTGAAGAACACTGAATATTGAAATAACGTCAATAGAGAGAGAGAGAGAGAGAGAGAGAGAGAGAGAGAGAGAGAGAGAGAGAGAGAGAGAGAGAGAGAGAGAGAGAGATGCAACATTGCGGCGTGTCGAGAGGGATTGTATAGAATTAGCAAGGTGAATTGGGTAGACAGATGCTTTGGAGTCTACCATTTGGAGAAATGCGGTATGGGTGGCATCTCCTCACACATGCGAATAGTACGGTCGAGGTTAATAAGTGTTGTCAGATATTTCACAAAGTTTCGGACATTGACTAATACTGTGAGGGATAAGCACTTTTCCCAGTAACTATAAAGATACCAATAACACTTTTTGAGCGAAGACCACTGGAATCTATGACAACACTTAAGGGGAGATTTCCACTTGAGGGATTTTTTTCTTTGCCCCTTTCTCCCTCATGTTTAGCCCCATTACTTTTGAAATTTTAAGACGTTCGCCCCATTAGTTTGGCGATTTTAAGAAGTTTCACACCATTTATGTCACTTTTAAGACCTTTCGTCCCATTTAGGTGTCGATTTTTTCCTGGCGAGCGATAGCGAGCCTGTAATTTAAGAGGAACCGGCCTTTGGCCGGGAAATGTTTCTACCGAAAAATGTACAAATTTATCTTGAAAGGGGGTTAAGGGGGTGTAATTTCAAGCTTGATGGAAGTCTAGGAAACACACTAAAAACCTCCCCTTAATACCCCCGATTGTACCGATAACTTGCGTACCGTGGCCCTGTAAAGAGCAAGAAGCTGAGCTGGGGTGTTGAACCCACGGAGACAGTAGATCATACCTAGCTTCTGGGAAGCTGTAAAATGATTGTGTATGTTGTGTTGTGTACTTTTGCAATGTCTGTGAGAGATACTGTAATGCAAATAGCAATACCTTTATGAATCAATGTCTGTGAGAGATACTTGTAATGCAAATAGCAATACCTTTACGAATCAATGTCTGTGAGAGATACTGTAATGCAAATAGCAATACCTTTACGAATCAATGTCTGTGAGAGATACTTGTAATGCAAATAGCAATACCTTTACGAATCAATGTCTGTGAGAGATACTAAGTCAAAAAGCAATACCTTTACGAATCAATGTCTGTGAGAGATACTGTAATGCAAATAGCAATACCTTTACGAATCAATGTCTGAGAGATACTGTAATGCAAATAGCAATACCTTTACGAATCAATGTCTGTGAGAGATACTGTAATGCAAATAGCAATACGTTTACCAATCAATGTCTGTGAGAGATACTGTAATGCAAATAGCAATACCTTTACGAATCAATGTCTGTGAGAGATACTGTAATGCAAATAGCAATACCTTTACCAATCAATGTCTGAGAGATACTGTAATGCAAATAGCAATACCTTTACGAATCAATGTCTGTGAGAGATACTTGTAATGCAAATAGCAATACCTTTACGAATCAATGTCTGTGAGAGATACTTGTAATGCAAATAGCAATACCTTTACGAATCAATGTCTGAGAGATACTGTAATGCAAATAGCAATACCTTTACGAATCAATGTCTGTGAGAGATACTTGTAACGCAAATAGCAATACCTTTACGAATCAATGTCTGTGAGAGATACTGTAATGCAAATAGCAATACCTTTACGAATCAATGTGTGTGAGAGATACTGTAATGCAAATAGCAATACCTTTACGAATCAATGTCTGTGAGAGATCCTGTAATGCAAATAGCAATACCTTTACGAATCAATGTCTGTGAGAGATACTGTAATGCAAATAGCAATACCTTTACGAATCAATGTGTAAGACACTTGGAGATAACTGCTACTGGTGCGTTTGTCTCTATTGTAATTTGTATTTGGGAAGAACATCTTCCTAATACCGGTACGATCTAAGCAAGGTCATGGTGATGTGTGCATAGAAACAAATGTAATCTTGGTCTAATTGGTCCGCGGGTACTTATTCTTGTGAATCTGGAAAGGTCTAATTTACTATGGGTTGGACAATTTTCCATTAATTATTATCAGGCTTTTCTTAGTACAAAGATAGTGCATCATGAAGTCTTTTTAATTTAGTATTCAATTATATAATC
Source organism: Lithodes maja (assembly GCA_037953745.1). Lineage (NCBI taxonomy): Eukaryota > Metazoa > Arthropoda > Malacostraca > Decapoda > Lithodidae > Lithodes > Lithodes maja. Next base: position 2,638 of record JBAKBP010031439.1, on the reverse strand, counting down.
TAGGATTATATGATATTATTGCAAACTAATTATACTGTATAGATCAAACTGCTGAATGTGTTTGCTGTTAAACAAAGTAACATTATCATATCAATATATGTATATTTACAGATGCTTATATCGACTTGTCGCTATAATATTAACAAACCAATATATATATTGATAGTATACTAATATATAACTTTAAATTATTAACAAACCAATATATATTGATACTATACTAATACATCACTCTTAAAAAACTTTAAGTGGACATTTTAAATGGATATACTTCCAGTACATTCTGAAAACTGTCAAGATGAAAAACAAAAATATAGACGAGAGAGAGAGAGAGAGAGAGAGAGAGAGAGAGAGAGAGAGAGAGAGAGAGAGAGAGAGAGAGAGAGAGAGAGAGAGAGTAGGAAACTTAAAATTGTCATATATTCGACAGATGACCGAATATTACAGGCCAATTCGCTACCCATTCATCACACTGGTCCCTCATCCACCAAAGTTGGTGAAGAGGAAAGGCTCGGAAATAATAGTTAAGAAAGTTCAGTAAGGGGGGTCACCGGCTTTTTTTTCTCTCTCCCTCTATCTCTGGGTTGTATCCGTTCGGCCCCATTCAGCCATCAGTTTTACGACGTTTATCCCTATCCAGGTGTCAATATTTTCCTGGCGAGCGACCGCGAGCCAGCATATACTGTATATATATATATATATATATATTTTTTTTTTTACAGCAAGCTAAATTTGTAAATTTTTCGATAGAAAAAATGCTTCGGGTTTCTCCATACAATGCTGGCTCGCTATCGCTCGCCAGGAAGAAATTGACACCTGGATAGGGATAAACGTCTTAAAACTGATGGCTGAATGGGGCCGAATGGATACAAGCCAGAGAAATAGAGAAAAGGAGAGAAAGAGAAAAAAACAGGTGACCCCCCCTTAAGAAAGTCCATTAAAGAAGTGGAGAGGGAGGAAGGTGGAGGGTAGACATAGAGGAGGGATGATAGAGAGAGTTATTGGAATGTATATATATATATATGGAGGTAAAATCACAAATACGTGTGAACAAATTATGTAGTAAAACTCGCTAGGAAAATTGAAACAAAGGAACACCAAGCTTTCGTCTATTCTCTCAAGACATCTTCAGGGTAATACAAGAAAACAGGGGGAGAGTGAGGCTTAAATACCCGTCCTAAATCATTTACCATCTCTACCATGATTTCAAGAAGTCCTTGCTGAAATCTCATCGAGCAAGAAACCAACTGCATTTTTTAAGAGAATGCAGAGACGAGATGGTGTTGCCTGACTGCTGCCTGCCGACGAACCTACGCCACCTAGATGACCTTCCCTTCTCTGATGTTGAACGAGCTGTCCTGGATGCAATGATAAAGAAGAAACATGCTGAAGTAAAGGAATGTTTTAAGGTTAGCTCACGAGCAAGATCTGTGTTGTGTAACTCTGTGTCCCGTGAGTGGTGGAAAACACTCTGTGATTATATCTACAGTGTGCTTAGGAAGCAGAATGACCGACAAAAGGCAAACCTTAAAAAGAAATTGGATACACTATTTGAAAGAAGTCAATGGACACAGAAAAGTAATCCTGCCTTATTTGAAAACCTTTCGTCTTACAACTTGTCCAAAATTGAACAATTAGTCCTTGGTTTTGGTATTAACTTCTCGTACACTGGTGATTATATTAATGTGATGTCAATAAGCAAAGCGTTCACAAATTTAGACAAATATTGTACAAACCTGACCCAAGATAACATTCAAATTGCGAGAGGATTCACATACAGTAAGTGTTTTAATCGTCCAAAATCAAACATCCCTAAGTGTTTTAAAGTTGCCCTTAAAAACCTGAAATTAAACAAAGATATTCACATAACCAAGGCTGATAAATCTAATGCTATCGTTATCCTAGACATTTCCATGTACAATGATAAACTTAATGAGTTATTGAATGACAGAAATACGTATGAGCCCCTTGTGAAAGACCCTACTGAAAATACCAATAAAAACTTTAGTGTGAAAATAAACAGTTTGCTTAAGGATAAACCCGATTTACTTAAAATGTTCAAAACTATAAATCCCACCTTACCTTACATGTATGGCCTTCTCAAAACCCATACACATGATAAACCTCTTCGTCCTATCATCAGTTCAGTAGGGTCTGCCACTTATAAATTATCTAAATGGCTTAGTAAGTTGTTATCCCCTTTAGTTGGCACGATCTCTGATTCACATGTAAAAAACTCCAGTGATTTAATTAGTAAAATTAGAAACAACAATTCACCTTGCAAACTAATAAGTTTTGATGTTAATTCCTTATTTACAAAAGTGCCAGTTCATGACTTACTAGGTTTTTTGAAAGATGATTTGCCGAATTTAGATTTGCCAATAAGTAATAATGTTTTCATGAAGCTAATTGAATTGTGCGTCCTCAACACTAACTTTGCTGTGAATGGTAGGTTTTTTCGCCAAACATTTGGTTGCGCAATGGGTAATCCACTGTCCCCGATCATTTCTAACCTGTTTATGGAATATTTTGAGACTCGGTTTTTACCTAAAATATGTAACTTTAGACTTCCTTGGTTTAGATATGTTGACGATATTTTGTGTCTTTGGCCTACCAATCAAAATCACCATTCATTCCT
>JBAKBP010031438.1:0-24443 GCA_037953745.1 Lithodes maja | reverse complement strand
CTCGACTCCCACAGTGCCGTCCACTCAGTTGCCGGAGGTTAGCACTCTCCCACAGAGGGATGAGCATTGGAAGATTGGAGTGCCCTCGGGCGGTGCGTATGGTGGTTCCCCAGTTCTTGCCCCCCCTCCTTCAGTAGTGGCAGCTCCCTCTTCCTGCCTGTCTCCAGATATGATATTTAGACTTGAGCTTGCTAAAATTGAGTCTAGGAAGTATGAGATTGAGGCTGAGTCTAGGAAGCAGGAGAAGGAGATTGAGGCTGAGTCTAGGAAGCAGGAGAAGGAGATTGAGGCTGAGACTAGGAAGCAGGAGATTGAGTCTAGGAAGCAGGAGAAGGAGATTGAGGCTGAGATTAGGAGGCACGAGGCTGAGCTTAGATACGACTCCGAGAAATATTGTGCTCAGATAGACTTAGATAAGACTCGTGCAGAGTCGACAGGGATTCGGATGGGCCGTGAGGGCCAAGTAAGAGAACAGTCCTTGTCTCACTTAGTCAAATTGGTGCCGGCATTTAGTGAAACTGAAGTCACAGAATTTTTTAATCGTTTTGAGAAGAAGTGTAGGGAGCATAATTGGCCTGAAGAGAAGTGGGCAGCTCTAGTCTCCTCAAGACTTACGGGTAAGGGTCTGAAGGCTTATGATGCACTGCCTTTAGAGTCTTGCATTGACTACCCAGTATTGAAGAGAGCTGTCCTACGGGCGTACGAGTTGCAACCAGAAACATATCGATTGAAGTTTCGGGGTGTTGCAAAGACTAGGGAGGCGACCTTTCTTGAGCATGCCCGGGACTTAAAAGATGCACTTGCGAACTGGACACGTTCTGAGAAAGCTGAGACGGCCGAACAGTTGACTGAGCTGTTTCTGCTCGAGCAGTTTTATAAGTGTACTGGTGCAGATATGACTTTAACTATTAAAGAAAAGAACCCTAAAACTCTACAGGAGGCAGCTGAGATGGCTGACCTCCGGCTATCATTAATTCGTGGGTGCGGGTCTGCCCAGCGTAGTGAGGCAGGTAACAAGGGGCGTGACACCCCACCCCCCCGAGTTAGTGATATACATTATGCAAACAAGTACAAGAGCTATGATACCAAGACTGACCACAAGACTAACACCGTCCCATTTAAGAAGGGGCCGGGCCCTTCCCAGTACCAAGGGAAGCCCAGAGGGGAGTTGGAGTGTTATCTTTGTCATGAAAAGGGGCACTTTGCAAGAGTCTGTCCTAGCAAACCACCTACAGCAGCTGTGTCTTTGGCCTGCAACATTGGTGTGTCTCCGAAGTCTTCTGAGTTTGCCCGGGGCAGTTCGTCAGAGGCTGAGGCACAGCCAATGCAGAAACACCTGAGAGGCTCGAACCCTGCTCAGGATGTTTTTTGCGACCATAGAGGACGGGGTTGCGTGATGTGGGCGGGGCGCAAGCATGGAGTAGAGGTCTTGCGTGATACAGGTGCTTCCCAGACTCTGATGAACAATTTGACTGGCTACCCTATAAATGCGGCTCGGGTGGTAGTGGTGCAGGGTATTAATGCAACTCGGTCATACCCGCTGGTGCGGTTGGAGTTGGAGGTGGATGGTGTGGCACGTGAATTGGATGTTGGGATTGTGGAGAAACTGCCAGTGGAGGGCGTCGACCTTCTTCTCGGCAACGACTTTGCAATGCCCGCTTCTGAGGTTCTACCCTTAGTCGTTGCCGAGAGGACGGCCGACGTGAGTAGGGAAGAGCAAGAGTGGGTCGAGCGGTGCCAGACACAACCCATGGCGTGTGTTGTCACCCGAGCTCGGGCAGATAAAGTGTCACAGCCTAGTCCTCCGTCTTCAGACCAGCAGAGGAACGATCAACAGGAGGAGGCTAAAGCTGGAGTTGGTTTTAAGAGTTTTGACTCGGCGGCTCTCCTGGGTGATTTAGTATTGGCACCTATGTTGGAGTCTGGAGAGGCCCCAGGACCTGTCACAGTTAGTGAGGAGGTAGGGCCGGAAGAGACTCCGGGGCAGCAACGTTGCACACGGAGAGAAAAAAGGGTTGCTCAGTTTGATATTGGGGAAGGACTTGGGTTGCTTCGGAAGCATCTAGACAGGTTGGTTCCCTCAGATATTTGTAAACTGCAGTTGGAGGATCCGGAAGTTCAGAAGTGTGGTAATGGTGCTGTCGAGATTAAACACGAGGACGGGGAAGCATGTCATGTGAACCTGTTGGAGGAGTTTGTGAGGCAACCACCTGAGCAGCCTACTGTCCCTGCGTTGGTCTGCCGCGGCCAAGGTGGAGAAGGAGAGGGGGGCAGTAGGGCACAGGTGGAGGAGAGTAGGGATTGTCATGTCTCGGCGAAGCAGTGGGCGGGGGACACGAGTCTGGTGGCTGTGGAAGCGCTAGAGCACCTGTCTGAGCAGCAGTGTGCAGCACTCCAGCACCAGCTCGGTTCATACCCCACTGGTCGTGCCGAGCCCCTGAGTCTCACAACTCGGGCGGTGCGAGATGTTCCGCAGGCAGGTCATGTGACTGTTAAAAGACCGTTAGCCTCGTTGTTTCGGTGGTTTAAGGTGGGCGACGAGGCCTTGGCATGGTTGCCAGGTCAGGGTCGACCCATGGCTGCCAAGGGTGGTGGTCAAAAGGAGGACATTGAGCAGATTGGTAGGGTCGGCTGTGGTATCGCAGTGCCCGGTCGTCACATAGCCTCCCAATGCTGCTCTAGTCTAATGCAACAGCCCTACCACAGACCGACTGTATCTGGCCATGTCGCTAAAAGCGGTGATGCTGCGCAGGCAGATGTCGTCACAAGGAATGTGGGGGTGCGCATGTACGGTATCGGCGGGGAAGCCTTAGCTATAATGAACTGTGGGAGTGACTGCACGGGTGGTACTGATTGTCCCTCTCATGACCTGGCTGTTCTAGGGACGAAGGTGGAGAAGGAGGGAGACTACAGGTTAGAAGCTGCGGTCTCGGCTGGGTTGTGGGAGGGCACAAGGCATGTTGTTCGTGGAGACAGTGCAAGGCAGTTATTTACTAGGCTATGGCAGTACTTTCGCATGTTTGTTGCTTCTCCAGGCCTGAGGTACGGGGTAGAATCCGACATGCAGGCTGGAGATAGTGCAAGGCTCAGTTTAATTCCCTGCCGTATAAATCCTGCTCGACAGCCTATGGTGCAAGCAGAGCTGGATTACGTGTGGACGAAGGATCTGAGGGATAAGGAATGTCGTGAGTGGTCGTTGCTTGTAACTTTGTCCGAGCGTGCTAAAGAGGTATGTGGTTTTGTTGTGGACGGGAGTACCTACCACTGCAATGTTATGCCTGACGGACTTAAGAATGCACTAGCAACGTTTCAGAACCTGATGAATGAAAGTGAAAAGGACGATGATGCGCTGGGGCATTTCGAGGTCTATGTTCCAGCCTATGGTCCGGTCGTTGTAGTTTACCCAGATCATCACCCTCTCAGGATCTTGGACCAGTTTCACAATCGGAATATGAGGCTGACCAGGTGGTCACTAAGGTTATTGGTATATAACCTGGACATAAGCCATATTGCCGGTTGTGACAACGAGGTTGCATGTGGTCGTTCAGGGGTATATGATCCTGGGTAAATTGACACACGGGTAGCCTCCTGCTTTGGTTTGAGTAGTATTTTGCGCTTGGTGCTTGTTGGCTCGCGGTTGTAGCCCAGCGTATTGGGTCGTAAAGCAGGATTGTTGAGCGTTTGGTATAGAAGAAAATAGGCTGCCCTTATAGTGCAGCCGAAAAAAACATATTAAAATATAAAAATCATATAAAAACTCTTTCTTTTTGATGAAGATAATTGTATAAGTTTGTCATAGCCTATAAGGTTTGAGTAGTCCACGAACTATCAAACGGCTGAGCTGCTGTAAGCTCGCTCTGGGAGCATGATATTGTGTCTTTTACTATTGTTGGGAGGAGTTATGAAATGTGAATTTTTTTTATAAGATGTGTTGTAGTGATAAACTCAGCGTTGTTTTAGTGCCATGCGGTCGCTGGGTGTGAGGGGTTTGATGGGGTTCTGTATATCAGATTTTAGCTCAGGGTTGAGCAAGTAAAATCTTGGGGGAGGTGTGACGCATGTCGAGTATGAGCATGCTGTACAGAACGCCCAGTCAGGCCCCACTCTCGCTAGGATCGTCAGGGCAGGAACTTTGGCTGTAGTCTGTGTAGAGTTTCCTAACTCAGTTTATGTGAACCGTTGTACTATAAGTATTATCATTATGTATTTTGTTTTCTTCTAAGTCAACGAGTTCTATTTTATATCATTAGATATAAGTATTGTGTGTGGGACTTGTATGTAATGATGAGAGGAGGGATATTACGTGGCGTGGGGTCGGTGAGTGCGCCACGCGGGCCGGTAGGCCTAATTCCCTCCTCCCTTCCTCCCTTTCAGCGCGTGGGAAGTTCTTTGTCAATCCCAGATTGAGAGAATATGACGTCATGATTGCCAGTGGGCGGTCCTTAAGTAGTTTGAGATATGCCGCTAGAGGGCCGAGTATAAAAAGAGAGGTTTTTGCCACCATGCTTCAGAACTCATCAGGCAAAGCGACCTCTCATATCCCTTGCAACTATCGATATTCTTCCGACTGATGTGAACTTTCTCTACTCTCTGAACAGCCTACCTTCTTCTCTTCTCGTCCCTGTTTATAACCTCAATGACCCCTTTGGTGCAGATTTAGTCAGCCAAAGTATTATCGCTTGAGTTCTCACGAGATAAGTGCCTGTTAGATAGCCTATTTTTGGAAGGGTTAACTAGAATAGGATTGATTGATGTTTGTTGCACTCGTATATGCATTTCCCTGTGTGCGATTATTCATGTTCCTGTTTTCTGCTGGTTTAGGCAATGCTAGACTGGGATAGGGTTTCTGAGTTGTGATTTCCTATGAGTGCTAGGTTGGTTGAACCAGCACAATTGCAACGGAGACGTGGGAAGCCTAGGGGGTCTTTTTGATTGTGTACCGTGGGAGTTTAGCACTGTGTTGCGAGTGAGGGCTTTTGCCTGTGCCACCCAACACTGTGCTATCTCATTTGCTTGACTTTGAGAGGATCGCCAGGAGAGAACCAGATACTAGTGATCTGGATCTCTCAAGAGAGCATCCCGTCAATTACCGTAATTTGGCCGCACAGTCTTAAGGACCTCGCTAGGCTACGAGCCGCTTGCTCAGCCATTGTCTCTTAACCTTAGATATCCCAGCTAGACTTTGCTCGACCAGCAGATACAGCATAGTATTGAAGCTTCTCCTTATGTATATTATTGTTTAAGCACTATTGATTTCATGTGTGGCACGCTTAGCTACTTCAGAGATTAGTGGCCCACGAGCACAATCTTAATAGGCTATTGCCAGTGCATTGTCGGAGTACTTCTTCTTAATGTTTGCCATATCCTATTGCTTATTCTTATAATTCTTCTTATGTCAATTTAAAGCCTTTAATTACCAGTGAGTTATTCATTAAATTGCTGTTCAAAATCCGATACTTACTTCTTATGAGTATTCGAGAAGCATCTAACTTATCAGAAGATTCCTTGCTTGATGCTCGAGGACTATTGTTTAACGTAACGTAATAGTGCCGATCCGAAGTAGAGGGTGGAGGACTTCTTAAGTTCTTAGTTCAAGGGTGGATTACTTCGGCTTCGGCCAACACTATTCTTTAGTGTTGTAGTACTTTCTTCTTTGTTTGATTGTTGACCAGACTAGATAACTCCCGTCTTGCTATTAGTCTGTTGTGTGAAACGCTAGTACCGAGTTCTTGTATACCCCGTTATAGCAGATAGAACTCTGGAGGGTAGTGGCGTTTTTTGTTCGGCTGGCAGTACTCTGGGGTTGGGATCGTGTGTTTCCGTTGTGGCAGCGAGCCATACTCGAGTCCTGTGTAAGAGCCCTAGTGTACCCGAGTGCCCGGTCGTAACAGGTGTTTTTAATATGAATGTATATTCCTGTTCATCATCTTTGTAGTTAGGAGTGTAGGACACGAGGGGGTAGTGTACGTGAGGTGTGGAAAGATTGTCAGTTTAGAAGGGGTATCTAGGTGCGGCCTGGAGCTGCTTAGCCCTGCGGGCTTGGGCCTGTCTGAATTGGCTGGCTCGGTCAGCTGGTCCTTTCGTTCTGTGGACCTTTCCTTTGGGTGTTTCTGTGTGGTGTTCGTTCGTGGCTTCTGTAGTGGGCTTCTCGTTCTGGGGCATTTTACTTCCCTCTCCTTCATTATAGACTCGTCCTCGAGCCTCAAGGGTGAAGTAAAAAGAAGCATAGTCATGGTGGGTCATTTTAAGGGTATTTAGAAGGTTCCACCAAGCAAGAGAGCGACGGTCAGGTTTCTTTTGCAGGTCAATGTATACCTGTAAGAATGTGTCCTCTGTGTTGTGGCGGGCGGCTGCCCGGGCTTGATGTGGGTGTGGTACACGGGCCAAGTGTCCAGTGGGGTTTTTACTTTAACCTTTCGTATGAATGGTTTGTAGCTTTCCCCCGTGGGGGTCGGAGTGAGGTGTGTGGGATTGACAGGAGGTCTGTTTAGTGTGGTGAATAGGTTACTAACCGAAAGGGGATTCACGCGTGACAACAGAGCTGGGGATGAAGGGGGAATGTGAGTCTGGGTTTTATTTGGTTTTCTTGGGCGGTGTTGTAGGTTGGGAATATATAGTGAGGCAATGCGCAAGATCGGTTTAGGTAAGGTGGGTGAAGGAGGTGTGTGGGAAGGAGGGGGTGTGTGTGTTGTGTGGCTTGGGTCCTGAGTGTCAGAACGGGGTGTTATTTTTGTATCGCTGTCTTTAAATCTGATGGGTCTGTTGATTATTCTACCTCTGGCGGTCCTGGTGGGAAGGTAGATGTTTGTCGTGGGACTTGAGTCGCTCGACGATGTTTTATATTGAGGGGAAGAACGTTTTACAGGTAAAGGACATGTGGGGGTTTTCTCAGGGGTGACTTTGTGGGGGGTTGGTTGGGGGTTCGGTGAGATGAGGAGGTTGGTCGGTGTGTGGGTGGGGTGGTGGGGATCATGGAGGGGAAAGGGGCGGATGCGGGGGGGCTAGACGGGTGGGTAAGGAGTGTAGATTTAAGTTGGAGGGTTGGGGGTAGGGGCGTGTGTGGGGTGTGTCGTTTGATGAGGTTGGTGATTTGCTGGTGATTATTCGTCTTCTTTCCCTTTGTGGGGGAGAATTCGACGAAGAAGAAGAAGAGGAGGAGGAGGAGGGTAGTGGTCTGGCAGCCCTACGGAACTTGGTTAGCAGGGTGTGTTTTCTGGAGGTTTTAAACGATTTTTGTCGTGGGCGTAAGTTGTAGCGTGAGGTTACTGAGGTAGATTGTGTGGTGCGGTTGGGTGTGTACTTGGTTTGGGGTGGGGGTGGTGGTTTTCTCACTGTGGTGCCTGGTGGAGGTATGTCAGGGCTAGATGGGAGGGTTTCTGTTGTGGTCGGGGTTGTGGGTGGAGGTTTTCGTACTTGGATAAGTTGGGGAGGCACTTGACTATCAGAAGTGAAGGAAGGTGTCATGGTGGAAGAGGGTGTGATAGTTGGGGCTTGGGGTTTGTGGAGGTTAGTTTGGGGGGTATGTTGAGAAATGATTTGTCGGTTCGGTGCTGGAGGGCTTAGGTCCTTAGGGGTTTGTATGGGAATATTCATAGCCTGAGTGGGAGGGTGAGTAGGGGTGTTTAATTCAGGGTCGGACGTGTGGGGTGGGGTAATGTCTTGTGGCTTTAGAGGTTTAAACGCTCGGACGAATCTAGTTCGGAACGTGCGAGTCACGCCATGATAGTCGATGGTGACTTGAAAGGCATTTGGGACTTGTATGACGGTGTAGGGCCCGACATAGCGAGGGCCTAACTTGTTGGTGATAGGGAGGTTGGCTACCATTACGGTGTCATGGATGGCGAAAGGGTTTTTGTCATCGATGTTATCAGTTTTGGTGTCCTGACAGATCTGGGCGGTATGGAGGGTGTTTTGCAGATGTTGCAATGGGTCAATTGTGGAGGTGGTGGAGGGAAGGTGAGCGTGGTGGTGGAATGGCAGTAACAGGGGGGGTACACCGTAAACACGTTCATGAGGGGAAATACCGTCTTCCCGGGGACAGGTGTTCATACCCCATTGTATCATCTTTGGTTGTGATGGCCAGTCTGAGGTGTTAAGAGCAATCATTCTTGTACGTAACTGGTTGTTGATGGTGCGATGGCTGCGTTCGCATATAGCATTTCCTTGAGGCCAGTACGGGGATGAGTGTTTAATCTTAATACTGCATTGTTGGGTGAATTGTTGCCAAACGTGTCCACTAAACTCGGGGGCATTGTCCGATAGAAGAGCAAGGGGAAGGCCGAATATAGGGAACACTTCTGTGGCAAGCAGTGTGGCGACTGTGGTGGCTGTGTGGTCTTTAACTGGGCAGGCTATTACAAATTTTGAATATACGTCCACAAATGTGACGATATAGCGGTTGCCAGCGTAAGAAGGAAACGGGCCCATGATGTCGAGGGATAGGACTTGGAACGGTTTGTTGGCAGAAATGGTACCAGCTGGGCCTGGGGTGCGTGATCTATCCTTTCCCAATAAACACGGTTTGCAGGATTCTGTCACTCGTTGTGCAATTTTGGAGGGGTTGGGGGTCCAGTATTGGTCTGTGAAGCTCTTTAACATCTTCTTTTGTCCAATGTGTATGCCGTTTCCCTCGTGGATGGCAATCATGTAGTCATGGGCAATGGTGGGGTCCAAGATTATGTGACCAGTGTCTGTGGCAAGTTGATCTCCCCAGCGAGTCAGTCCCCTGAAGACATTTAACGGTATCCAGGGGGGTCTGATTCTTGCTTCCCAAGATTGAATTAGGGAGGGGGCTGGGGGAGCATCTGTCGGGGGGTGGGGGTAGATACCAATTGAGTGTTTTGTAAGGCAGCTAGGTTGGTGGGGGGGTCTTTTGGTACTGGTAAACGTGACAGGGCGTCTGCATTAGTATGGAGTTTGCCGGGACGATATTATATGGTAAAGTCGTAGTCCTCTAGTGTCTCCCTCCAACGTACCAAAATGGCTGAGTTGGTTTCGCACCTACGCAACCATTGTAAAGATTGATGGTCGGTAATTATTTCGAGTTTTGCGCCCAACACAAATGACCTGAAGTGGCTGAGTGCCCAAATGATCCCTAAGCACTCTCTCTTGGTGGCTGCGTAATTCTGTTGTGGTTGGGTGAGGGTGGAGCTGGCATACGCTATCACATGTTCCTTTCCGTCTCTGAATTGAGCTAAAACTGCACCCATGGCGTACAGAGATACGTCGGTATAAAGACGGAAAAGTTTCTGGTAGTCAGGGAAAACGACAATAGGGGCTTGGATTAGCTTTTGCTTCAAAGTGTTAAACGTGAGGTCTCTTTCAGGTGTCCAGGTGAACGGGGTGTCTTTGTGGGTAAGTTGGTCAGTTTAGAAGGGGTATCTAGGTGCGGCCTGGAGCTGCTTAGCCCTGCGGGCTTGGGCCTGTCTGAATTGGCTGGCTCGGTCAGCTGGTCCTTTCGTTCTGTGGACCTTTCCTTTGGGTGTTTCTGTGTGGTGTTCGTTCGTGGCTTCTGTGGTGGGCTTCTCGTTCTGGGGCATTTTATCTAGCAACCTCCGAGACCTCGTTGACCCTTGTTTCTGAATGCAGGACACGGCATTCAGATTGTCCATTCGAAAGGCTATTGATTTCCCCCTCAATGTGTAACCGTGAGCCTGAAGGAATATTAAGGGAACTAGTAACTCTTTTGCATTGATGTGAAACTCCTTGTATTGGGACCAAAGACCCTGACCCTGATGCCCTAGGTTTGACTGATAACCCCACCCTATCGTCCCTGAAGCATCGGTATCCACTTTTACCATAGGTGGAGAAGTCCACGTCATAATTGAATGCAATGTTTCTGGCCTCGCCCAGACCGCTAGTAAGTTGTGGATCAATTTTGGAATTCGCCACGACTTTTCCGCCGGCAACAGCGGAATATGTCTGTTCCCTTCCAAGATTAACCTCTTGACTTTCAACCAGCCCAACTTTACAGTAAGTTGAATCTAGTTGAGAGAGCCGACTAGGGACTCCCACACCTTCCTCGTAGTTGTCAGGCTGTGGAGAAAAAGAAACAATTTCCTGCGAAATCTGTTCCGCTTGTCCACACTCTGACTGAGGGTTAGATGTGTTGTATCCCAAACCAGTCCTATCCACTGAATTACCCTCGTCGGGACAAGATTCGACTTTGCCAACTTGATATTGAACCCCAGGGATTTGACATGAGTCAGAATGGAATGTACAGTCTGGGACTAAAGTCGTGGTATGGAGCTTCAGCCATCCATTAGTGCCCTCTGCCGGCGGTATTCGAAGCAATCCTATATATGATGTGTTTGGCTCTCCATAGATGGCTCTGTTCGACACGTCCAGGTAGTGCCAAAAGTAAGCGAGAAACTTCCTGTTTCTTGGTGGATTATGACCATGCCAACTAGAAAACAGACACAAACACACACACACTACTTCATTATTTAAATGTATGGAATATCAATGCTAAAAGGAAGCAAAAATGCACTGGGTATCCATGACAGATGTAACAGGCACACAGATCAGAGTTTGAAGTGGTGTGTGTTATTTTCTTTTATAAGTAATATATAGGTATACTGTATATCCCTATACACAGTAGTTTATTTATGCGAATAATATGACCAATAATGGGTGTTTATAGTATAGGTCATCAAATGACGGTATTGCTAGCGCCAATAATATGTATATATCATTGAGATTAGGTTACTAACAATACAACACAAATAATGTAACTGAATATGGTATGGTTCATAGGAATGACAACGTGATGTAACATAACATTAATTAACCTCTCTGCTGCACAGCCCCTGTAGTATACACCATACCCCTGTGCGTAGGTATTTATATGTATTCCTCACTATAATCGTTAATTTACCATAAATATAATTAATACGTATCCATATGCGCCTATTTTACGTTTAATATGAAGATAGTAACATGTTACAACAATAAAACAAGTGGGAATATCATATGTATGGTCAAAATCACGAATTGATAATGAGTGGTTCAGTCAACAATTGTGAGTCACCCGGCCTCACATCCTCCTCTCTCGAGGCCTGGACTGGAGAGAGACTGAGGCCTGTATCTCTCTCTCTCGCTCTTTCCCACACATAGACACACACATGACCACAGCCTATGATCGGTTTGGAGATGTTTACATGAAAATATACCAATGAATAAGGGAATAACAGGAAAAATAGGTGATAATTGAAGGGGGGGGGGGGGGGGGAGGGGATGTGGAGGAGTGATATGAGGCATGGAGGGAAAAAAAACAAAAAAGTTTCAAGTGATACTGGGGCCTTCTAAAAGTTTTTTTAGGCCTAGGATCTTACAGAGTCTCCCCGCAGTCGCCCAGTAAAACCTCTTAAGAGTCTCCCCGCAGCTGCCGGGTTAAAACACAAAATGTATGATATTAACCCCTTCAGACTCATATGACGCAGAGGTTGCCAGATTAGCACTAAGAAATAAAGTTCTCTCACTCTTATAATTACCTCCCAAAAATTAGTTTTCTGCCCACAACTAACTCAAAGACAACTGCAGAGGTTGAAGTAACTAAACTAAAGGTTTCTAAATTCCCCTGATGGTAACAAAGGCTTTAAAGTATCCCTAATCGGCTCAAAATCGCGTCATATGTCGGAGTGGGTTAATATAATGTCGTGGAACAATTGAAGGATTACCTAGAAAAATATTAATATACTGTATATACTGTATTAATGCAATATTGCGATATATATAATTCCATCATTCCATACAGTAAATTGTGTTAGATATCCCTCCGCCCAACCTTCGCCTGTATCACACCACCCTTCGATCATCCCGACGACTTTTTATTATTAAAAAAATACCACAACAAATGTTAATGTGTTTCACTATTTCATACCTCCTTCAACAGTTTGATTGTAGTGTAATAAATATAATCCATAATTATGTTATTCCCATACTGTCTATATCTCCTATCTTTATGGAGGAGAGTGAAAGTTTATGAAACGCTCCGATGCTTGGAGAAAAGAACTATAATTATAGTCTATAGGCTTATGTAATATTTTCTAGATTTATAATTTTTTTGGGTAGATTCTAGGCACTCATGTCTAAACACATCTAGAAACTTCACTGATTTAGAAAAAAAAGGTGCCAGTTTTTCTATTAACATTTAGGGTCTCCATTTTGAATTTCAAAATGGCCATCACCGAAAATCTTTTTTTTTAAATAATTGCCAATTAACCATAACTATTCATTCAAATGTCATACAATATTTGTTTCATTTTATCTAAACTCATATAAAGGGGTCAATGATTCATTGGAAACAAAATAAGAGCACTAGAAATACTCTAAATTAGCAAAAATCCAAGATGGCCACCAGATTTCAGGCTTTTTTAAATGTAAATGTACTGTTGAACCAATGGACATAGGAAGATGTTTTTGGTGTCTAACCATATGTTTTGGCATATGAGGATTCCAATTATAACAACGTATTTATGATTGGAACACTCTTTAACCCGGGAGCTGCGGGGAGACTCTTAAGAGTTCCCCCGGCGGACTGCGGGAAGACTCTTGTGAGTAAGTAAAATAAAAAATCAACTTTTGACATCGAAAAAAAAAAAAAAAAAAAAAAAAAAATTTATTTTTTTATTTTTTTTTGGCCCCTGGGCCATGCAAAATCTCAGTCCTCTACCTCCCCTCCTTCCCCACTTTCCTCCTCTCCTTCAGTTATCACCTATTTTCCCTATTATTCCCTTATTCTGAGGTATATTTTCGTGCTAACATTAGCGAGTTGCAAGCAGGGTGTTGTCATCACTGATAGCAAGCGAGTGCAAGAGAGAGAGAGAGAGTATCGATCGACTGTGTCTCAGTGGCCTTGGGGGAAATTGGCGGGATAGCAGTTTGCCTCACCCATACATTATACAACTCGCGGGCTATATCTCCGATTTTGACCATCCAAACGCTGTTTTCACTCGTTTTATTGTTGTTTCAGGTTAATACCTTGTTACGACCTGGCACTCGGGTACACAAGGGCTCTCAATCAGGACTCGAGTACGGCTCGCTGCCACAACGGAAACACACGATCCCAAACCCTGAGTACTGCCAGCCGAACAAAAAACACCAATACCCTCCAGAGTTCGATCTGCTATAACGGGGTATATAAGAACTCGGTACTAGTGTTCAACAACAGACTAATAAAGAGACAGGAATTATCTAGTCTGGTCAACAATCAAACAAAGAAGTAAGAAACAACAACACCAAAGAATAGTGTTGGCCGAAGCCGAAGTAATCCACCCTTGACTAAGAACTTAAGAAGTCCTCCACCCTCTACTTCGGATCGGCACTATTACGTTACGTTAAATTAATAGTCCTTAGGCATCGAGCAAGGAATCTTCTGAAAAAGTTAGATGCTTCTCGGATGCCCGTAAGAAGTACGTATCGGATTTTGAACAGCTATTCAAATAAGCAAAACACTGACAATTACATATCATTAAAGGTTTAAATTGACATAAGAAGAATTATAAGAATATGCAATAGTAAATGGCAAACATTAAAAAAGAAGTACTCCGCCAATGCACCGGCAATAGCCTACTCGGATTGTGCTCGTGGGCCACTAATCACTAAAGTAGCTAAGCGTGCAACACATGAAATCAATAGTGCATAAACAATATTGTACATAAGGAAAGCTTCGATACTATTCTGTATCTGCTGATCGAGCAAAGTCTAGCTGGGATGTAGAAGGCTAGGAAACAATGGCTGAGCAAGCGGCTCGTAGCCTAGCGAGGTCCTTAAGGCTGTGCGGCCAAATTACGTTAATTGACGGGATGCTCTCTTGAGAGATCCAGATTGCTAGTATCTGGTTCTCTCCTGGCGATCCTCTCAAAGTCAAAGCAAACGAGTTAGTACAGTGTTGGGTGGCAGAGGCAAAAGCCCTCACTCGCAACACAGTGCTAAACTCACAAGGTACACAGTCAGAAAGACCACCTAGGCTTCCCACGTCTCCGTTGCGATTGTACAGGTTCAACAAAATCTAGTACACATCGGGAATCACAACACCAGTAGCCTTATCCCAGTCTAGCATTACCTAGACCAGCAGAAAACAGGAACAATAATAATAATACACAGGGAAATGCATATACGAGTGCAACAAACATTAATCAATCCTATTCTAAATTATCCCTTCCAAAATAGGCTATCTACTAGGCATATATCTCGTGAGAACTCAAGCGATAATACGTTGGCTGACTAGCTCTGCACCAACGGGACCATTGAAGTTAAAAAGGGTCGGGAAAAGAGGAAAAAAGGCTGTAAAGATAGTAGAGAAAGTTCACATCAGTCAGAAGAATATCTATAGTTAGCAAGGGAAATGAGAAGTCGCTCTGCCTAATGAGTTCTGAAGAAAATGTGGCGAGACTTCCCTTTTTATACTCGGCCCTCTAGTGAGCCCAACGTTAACTACTAAGGACCGCCCACTGACAATCATTACGTAATCGCTCTCTCTCAATCTGGGATAGACAAAGGCTTTCCCACGCACTGAGGGGAGGAGGGAGGGGGGGGAGTGCTAGTGAGTTAGGCCCACCTCCCGCATGGCGCACCCACTGACCCCCGTTACGTAATCTCTCTCTCTCCTCTCATCATTACAAATAAGTTTTATACACAATACTTATAACTAATGATATAAAATAGAACTCGTTGACTCAGATGAAAACAAAATACATATTCATAATACTTATAGTACAACGGCTCACATGAACTAAGTTAGGAAACTCTACATAGACTACAGCCAAAGTTCCTGCCCTGACGATCCTAGCGAGAGTGGGGCATGACTAGGCGTTCTGTACAGCATGCTCAGACTGGACATGCGTCACACCTCCCCCAAGATTTTACTTGCTCAACCCTGAGCTAAAATCTGACAAACACAGAACCCCATCAAGCCCCTCACACCCAGCGACCGCATGGCACTAAAACAAAGCTGAGTTTATCACTAAAACACATCTTATTAAAAAAAAAAAATCACATTTTATAACTCCTCCCACCAATAGCAAAAAGACATAATATCATGCTCCCAGAGCGAGCTTACAGCAGCTCAGCCGTTTGATAGTTCGTGGACTACTCAAACTCAATAGGCTATGACAAACTTATACAATTATCAAAAGAAAGATTTTTTTTTATGATTTTTATATTTTAATATGTTTTTCCCGGCTGCACTATAAGGGCAGCCTATTTTTCTCCACTCAAACCCACACACCTGTGATAGCCTACGACTGATCATCTACCCTCGATAAACAATCCGCGATCACATTGTCACATCCAGCAATATGACGGATGTCCAGGTTATACTCCTGCAACATCAAAGACCACCTGGTCAGTCTCATATTGCGATTGTGAAATTGATTTAGGAATCTCAAAGGGTGATGATCAGTGTAGATAACCACGACTGGGCCATAGGCTGGAACATACACCTCGAAGTGCCTGAGCGACAGCACAATCGCCAGTAATTCCTTTTCTATTGTAGAATAGTTCTTTTGTGCAGCATTGAACTTCTTAGAAAAGAAACTTACTGGGTGTTCCACACCTTCATTGTCTGTCTGTAGCAAGACGGCACCAGCCCCTACACCACTAGCATCTGTTGCCAGCTGAAAAGGCCTGTTAAAGTCTGGGGCCCTGAGTATCGGGTGAGTACATAGCAAATGTTTCACCAAAGTGAAAGCCTTTTCACACTCAGGTGCCCACAAAAACTTTTTGTCTTTAGATAACAAATCTGTGAGAGGTGCCAACACCGTTGAGTAACCTTTTATGAAGCGTCTGTAGTAGCCTATCATACCCAAGAATCTCATAATCTGCTTCTTGGTGGTTGGGTGCGGAAATTTATTGATAGCCTGTACCTTGTTCTGAGGAGGGCACACCTGTCCCCTTCCCACTACAAACCCAAGGTACTGCACAGTGGCTTTTACGAAGTCACACTTTGCCAAATTTACTACCAGACCTGCTTCACTAAGTTTCCGGAACAAGGTCTCAAGGTGCTCACAATGGCTCTCAAAGTCGTCATCATAAATGATTACATCGTCCAAATATACGGTGCAATTTGGAATGTCCTTGACAATTTCATTCATCAGGTTCTGAAACGTTGCTGGTGCATTCTTAAGTCCGTAAGGCATAACATTACACCGGTAGGTACTCCCGTCCACAACAAAACCACATACCTCTTTAGCACGCTCGGACAAAGGTACTTGCCAGTAACCTTTTACTAAATCTACTTTAGACAAAAAGCGAGCATTACCAATTTTGTCAACACTATCATCAACCCGAGGAAGAGGATATAGGTTAGTTGGAGTCAAACCGTTTAACCTACGGAAATCAATACAAAAGTGTACCTTGCCATCTGGCTTAGGCTGCAGTGTTACGGGGGAAGTCCATTTAACTGTGCCTTTCTCTATCAACCCTCTACCGAGCATATACTCCAACTCATCCCTCAGAGCTGGTAGTTTTATGGGGGGCACACGGTACGGGATTGACTTAAAGGGTAGATGGTCCCCCACGTCAACATCATGCATAGCCTGAGTAGTGAGGCCTGGGTGTTCAGCAAATACAGTGGGGTATGAACCGAACAACTGACGGATAGCATCAAACTGCGGCTCAGGCAAATGAGCTATAGCCTCGTCAGCCCTTAGGCTCGAGTTCCCCGCCCACTGATCCGCTGAAACATGTTGATCCCAGTTATCCTCCTCTGAAGCTTGACTGTCCCCCTCTCCTTCTCCACCACGGCCGCAACAAGCCAACACAGGGACAGTGAGAGGCTCAGAGGGGCGCCTCACATACTCTTTAATAAGGTTCACGTGACATAACTGGTTCTTTTTCCTCCTGTCTGGAGTGGCAACAAGGTAATCTAAGTCTGAAATTTTTTCTACAATTTTATAAGGTCCAGTGTACTTCGCAGAGAGGGGGTTACCAACCAAAGGCAACAATATTAATACCTCTTGTCCTACAGTGAACTTCCGGAGCCTCACTTTGCGATCATACCTGTCCTTCATCAAAGCTTGTGATTCTGTCAAATTTCTACCTGCCATCTCCAGACTCTTAAGCATGCGCTCACGGCTTTCAAACACATACTTTAATAATGGACAAGGCTGCACAGTTCCCTCCCAAATTTCTTTCAGCATGTTAAGGGGGCCCCTGACACGGTGTCCAAAAATCAGCTCGTTTGGACTAAATCCCAGGCTCTCACCAGGCACTTCCCGAGCAGCAAACAGCACATAAGGCAATCCAAGATCCCAATCCCTACCGTTGTCAGCACAATAACACCTGAGCATGCTTTTAAGTGTAGCATGCCACCGCTCAAGCACCCCTTGACTCTCAGGGTGATACGCTGACGATACTACTGCTCGTATCCCATGCTGTTGCATTGTTTGCTTGAACATGTTGGAGGTGAAATTAGATCCCTGATCAGACTGAATCTCCTCCGGGTACCCGTACCTTGAGAAGTACCACAACAAGTTACTGACTACCGTCTTAGCCATTCCATTTTTCATAGGGTATGCATCGGGGTATCTAGTGGCAACATCCATTATGGTTAACAAAAATTTATTTCCAGCCTTAGTGGGAGGGAGTGGACCAACCATGTCAACAATAATTTTACTAAAGGGTGGCCCAATCACAGGAATAGGGTGTAACGGAGCCTTAGGAATAACTTGGTTCGGTTTCCCGACACGTTGACAAATATCACATGAGTTTATCCATGACTGCACATGAGACTTCATCCCCGGCCACCAAAACAATTTCCCCAAAGCCGCCACCGTTTTTCTCACCCCTAGATGTCCTGCCAGTGGTGTGTCATGCGCCAACCTCAGTAGGCTATCCCTGCACTCCCGTGGCACCACCAACTGGTCCACTACTCCGGACCCCTTTTGCCAACTACGTTTAGGGTCTTGAAAACGCCTATAGAGGATGCCTTCTAAATAAAAAAAATCTCCCGGCTGTGCATCACCGTCCTCGTCGAGCTCCACAGCTCCATTAGCACACGTTTGGAGCTCAGGGTCCTCTAGTTGCAACCGACGTATATCTGAGGGTGCCAAGCGATCTAACTGCTCCCGGAGCAATGCATAACCTTCCCCGATACTGGGCTGCTCCCTCTGTCTCTCTCGATGTACATAACGTTGCTGTCGTGGAGACTCGTCATGCCCAGCCTCGTCACTCTCAATGACAGGCCCAGGGGCTACTCCAGAATTAAGTAATGGTGCTAATACTGAATCACCCAGGAGAGCCGCCGAGTCAAAACTCTTAAAACCAACTCCAGCTTTAGCCTCCTCCTGTTGATCGTTCCTCCGCTGGTCTGAAGACGGAGGACTAGGCTGTGACACTTTAGCTGCCCGAGCTCGGGTGACAACACACGCCATGGGTTGTGTCTGGCACCGCTCGACCCACTCTTGCTCTTCCCTACTCACGTCGGCCGGCCTCTCGGCAACGACTAAGGGTAGAACCTCAGAAGCGAGCATTGCAAAGTCGTTGCCGAGAAGAAGGTCGACGCCCTCCACTGGCAGTTTCTCCACAATCCCGACATCCAATTCACGTGCCACACCATCCACCTCCAACTCCAACCGCACCAGCGGGTATGACCGAGTTGCATTAATACCCTGCACCACTACCACCCGAGCCGCGTTTATAGGGTAGCCAGTCAAGTTTTTCATCAGAGTCTGGGAAGCACCTGTATCACGCAAGACCTCTACTCCATGCTTGCGCCCCGCCCACATCACGCAACCCCGCCCTCTATGGTCACAAAAAACATCCTGAGCAGGGTTCGAGCCTCCCAGGTGCTTCTGCATTGGCTGTGCCTCAGCCTCTGACGAACTGCCCCGGGCAAACTCAGATGACTTCGGAGACACACCAATGTTGCAGGCCAAAGACACAGCTGCTGTAGGTGGTTTGCTAGGACAGACTCTTGCAAAGTGCCCCTTTTTATGACATTGATAACACTCCAACTCCCCTTTGGGTTTCCCTTGGTACTGGGAAGGGCCCGGCCCCTTCTTAAATGGGACGGTGCTAGTCTTGTGGTCAGTCTTGGTATCATGGCTCTTGTACTTGTTTACATAAGGTATATCACTAACTCGGGGGGGTGGGGCGTCACGCCCCTTGTTACCTGCCTCACTACGCTGGGCAGACCCGCACCCACGAATTAGTGATAGCCGGAGGTCAGCCATCTCAGCTGCCTCCTGTAGAGTTTTTGGGTTCTTTTCTTTAATAGTTAAAGTCATTTCTGCACCAGTACACTTATAAAACTGCTCGAGCAGAAACAGCTCAGTCAACTGTTCGGCCGTCTCAGCTTTCTCAGAACGTGTCCAGTTTGTAAGTGCATCTTTTAAGTCCCGGGCATGTTCAAGAAAGGTCGCCTCCCTAGTCTTTGTAACACCCCGAAACTTCAATCGATATGTTTCCGGTTGCAACTCGTATGCCCGTAGGACAGCTCTCTTCAATTCTGGGTAGTCAATGCAAGACTCTAAAGGCAGTGCATCATAAGCCTTCAGACCCTTACCCGTAAGTCTTGAGGAGACTAGAGCTGCCCACTTCTCTTCAGGCCAATTATGCTCCCTACACTTCTTCTCAAAACGATTAAAAAATTCTGTGACTTCAGTTTCACTAAATACCGGCACCAATTTGACTAAGTGGGACAAGGACTGTTCTCTTACTTGGCCCTCACGGCCCATCCGAGTCCCTGTCGACTCTGCACGAGTCTTATCTAAATCTAATTTAGCACAATATTTCTCTGAGTCGTACCTAAGCTCAGCCTCGTGCCTCCTAACCTCAGCCTCATGCCTCCTAGTCTCATTCTCAATCTCATGCCTCCTAGTCTCATTCTCCTGCTTCCTAGCCTCAGCCTCATTCTTAGCAAGCTCAAGTTTAAATACCATATCTGGAGACAGGCAGGAAGAGGGAGCTGCCACTACTGAAGGAGGGGGGGCAAAAACTGGGGAACCACCATGTGCACCTCCCGAGGGCACTCCAATCTGCCAATTCTCATCCCTCTGTGGGAGAGTGCTAACCTCCGGTAACTGAGTGGACGGCACTGTGGGAGTCGAGTGAGAGGGGATCTGGGGAGGAACCCCCCCAAACGCCCTCTCCTCCGAAACCCCATGTCGCCCACGCAACACCCAGGAAATCAGCTCCCCCTTGGACATCCCTACTACATTGGAAATGCCCAAAACCTTGGCTATCAGGTGCAAGCCATAAACATCCACCCCAGTCAGCCTCTCCTCCGTCACGTGGTACCGCTTACTCACAAAATCTCTAGCATCCTCCTCACTGGTTACTAACGACACCTCTTCAAATGGCATCTCTCGCTCATCGTCAGTGCTAGGGCACGACATACTGAAGTCCACAAAAAAATTCTCGAGACAAAAGTGTTAAACTTCCTATGCAAGCACTAATTACTAAATTAACTGGAGTCTCTTAAATGCTCTACTAATTGCCATACAAAAAAAATATTCTTCAATATGCACGCTAAAATACAAACAAACAAATGTTGTACAACTCTGCAAAAATTTATACTGTTCACAAAATCCTGGCAAGGTCGCCATTTGTTACGACCTGGCACTCGGGTACACAAGGGCTCTCAATCAGGACTCGAGTACGGCTCGCTGCCACAACGGAAACACACGATCCCAAACCCTGAGTACTGCCAGCCGAACAAAAAACACCAATACCCTCCAGAGTTCGATCTGCTATAACGGGGTATATAAGAACTCGGTACTAGTGTTCAACAACAGACTAATAAAGAGACAGGAATTATCTAGTCTGGTCAACAATCAAACAAAGAAGTAAGAAACAACAACACCAAAGAATAGTGTTGGCCGAAGCCGAAGTAATCCACCCTTGACTAAGAACTTAAGAAGTCCTCCACCCTCTACTTCGGATCGGCACTATTACGTTACGTTAAATTAATAGTCCTTAGGCATCGAGCAAGGAATCTTCTGATAAAGTTAGATGCTTCTCGGATGCCCGTAAGAAGTACGTATCGGATTTTGTACAGCTATTCAAATAAGCAAAACACTGACAATTACATATCATTAAAGGTTTAAATTGACATAAGAAGAATTATAAGAATATGCAATAGTAAATGGCAAACATTAAAAAAGAAGTACTCCGCCAATGCACCGGCAATAGCCTACTCGGATTGTGCTCGTGGGCCACTAATCACTAAAGTAGCTAAGCGTGCAACACATGAAATCAATAGTGCATAAACAATATTGTACATAAGGAAAGCTTCGATACTATTCTGTATCTGCTGATCGAGCAAAGTCTAGCTGGGATGTAGAAGGCTAGGAAACAATGGCTGAAAGCAAGCGGCTCGTAGCCTAGCGAGGTCCTTAAGGCTGTGCGGCCAAATTACGTTAATTGACGGGATGCTCTCTTGAGAGATCCAGATCGCTAGTATCTGGTTCTCTCCTGGCGATCCTCTCAAAGTCAAAGCAAACGAGTTAGTACAGTGTTGGGTGGCAGAGGCAAAAGCCCTCACTCGCAACACAGTGCTAAACTCACAAGGTACACAGTCAGAAAGACCACCTAGGCTTCCCACGTCTCCGTTGCGATTGTACAGGTTCAACAAAATCTAGTACACATCGGGAATCACAACACCAGTAGCCTTATCCCAGTCTAGCATTACCTAGACCAGCAGAAAACAGGAACAATAATAATAATACACAGGGAAATGCATATACGAGTGCAACAAACATTAATCAATCCTATTCTAAATTATCCCTTCCAAAATAGGCTATCTACTAGGCATATATCTCGTGAGAACTCAAGCGATAATACGTTGGCTGACTAGCTCTGCACCAACGGGACCATTGAAGTTAAAAAGGGTCGGGAAAAGAGGAAAAAAGGCTGTAAAGATAGTAGAGAAAGTTCACATCAGTCAGAAGAATATCTATAGTTAGCAAGGGAAATGAGAAGTCGCTCTGCCTAATGAGTTCTGAAGAAAATGTGGCGAGACTTCCCTTTTTATACTCGGCCCTCTAGTGAGCCCAACGTTAACTACTAAGGACCGCCCACTGACAATCATTACGTAATCGCTCTCTCTCAATCTGGGATAGACAAAGGCTTTCCCACGCACTGAGGGGAGGAGGGAGGGGGGGGAGTGCTAGTGAGTTAGGCCCACCTCCCGCATGGCGCACCCACTGACCCCCGTTACGTAATCTCTCTCTCTCCTCTCATCATTACAAATAAGTTTTATACACAATACTTATAACTAATGATATAAAATAGAACTCGTTGACTCAGATGAAAACAAAATACATATTCATAATACTTATAGTACAACGGCTCACATGAACTAAGTTAGGAAACTCTACATAGACTACAGCCAAAGTTCCTGCCCTGACGATCCTAGCGAGAGTGGGGCATGACTAGGCGTTCTGTACAGCATGCTCAGACTGGACATGCGTCACAACCTTTATAATCAACCCATAATAGGCGCATATGGATAATTATTAATGCTATTAATGGTACAATGAATATTTTAGTGACGGAAACACCTCAAATACGTCAGCACAGGGGGACGTTTTCAATTACCCCCGTGCGCACTTCAGAGGTTAACAATCCTCCAAAACATTTAATAGAAATAATAATTATAGAAGATGTAATTCAATATAACATTATTTTGGTGGTTATAGAACTTGAAGATGGATAAGTGTTTTTTAAAGGTATGGCAATGCTACATGTATGAATCAGGAGTGTCAATGTTACTGATTAAACGTTCCTAATTGTCATTTCTTCAATCATCTTCTAGATCTTCGCCAATCATTGGTGGTGTAATGTTCGTACAGCTGTCGCCTTCCCCACCACATTTGCAAAGTTCAGTACAGACCACATTGTTTCCTCTGCATGAGCACCTTCGCGAACACTTTGATTTCTCACAGTTACACCTGACGAGCTGCAGCACTGAGACCGGAGCTTGTGCAACCTGAGAAAGAATCGTCAGTAGCTTGTTGTCTAGGTTTCGCCACCCCAAGGTCAGAGGGTCAAGACAAGTTGGGTTCAATACCATATCCTGTCACCAGATATTAGCCTGGACATGGGCACGGCGTATATGTGCAATCCATGCTCCCTGAGTTGGTGGCAGTTTGTCAACTCCTTGTTCATCTTTGAGTTGCTTGAACAAAAACCATCTGAGCATCTTTGCTTGCCCAATGTGGACTCCACCTGGACAGAAAAGAGAGCAAAGAAACTCTTCACAGCCACATAGAACTTCTTCGGACGGTTCATCTCCTTCGCCAAGACCAGCTAGTGCTATCAGAATGACGGGGCTTGCCTTCAGGAAAGTTGCAAAGCATCCCTTCTTTCCCTTTCCTTGGATATGTCCTGTCGTATCACAGCCTGTGAGAGAATGCTAGTTGATCAAAGCTGCTGATTTCTCCGGGCCAAACTTGTCATATATAGGCTGTAGGAAGACTTTGCGTCATCTTTCGCTTGTACCCATGATTAGCGCAGAATGCTTGCCAAGTAGTGGTGTTCTTTGTAGAGCCAAAAGCAGCACATCTGTGTCTTGTGAATATATGTGGACATTCATCCCGTTGCTCGCAACTTCTACAGCATGATAAATCATAAGAGTGTCCGCCTCTTCCTGTGTGCTGACACCGGTAATTGTTTCACATTCATAATTCGTCATGACCTCCTGCCGTGTTGCAGTCATAACCTTGACGGTACTGTAGCGGATGAGCTGATGGGAAAGGTAGAGAGTTAGCGAATCCTTTGTGCTGCTGCTGGCGAGAAACATCTTCTTGTCTTTGATGCCCGTTGAGTCTTGAACGATGTAGGATTTAGTTACCTTCACCTTGCCTTTCCACCGCTCTCTAGTCTGTTCCTTCATTGATGCTTTCTTGGTGTAGTTATCAAATATAACTCGCACTTGACAATATCCTCGAGCCTTTGAGTCCATGAGTGTGACGAAGCATGTTCCAAGCTCTTTGCAAGTCTTGAAATTCTTGACTGCCATCAACTCCTGTACCACTCCCATTCCATCAACTACAAGACACGTCTCCGATCCCTCTTCAAACTCGATAGGCTGTGCAGAAGTTTGAGCTGTGTCGTTGGTCACCAAATCTTCCAGAAGCTTTATCACTGTGCTCTTGTCCGTAGTGGGATGAATAGATCCATCCGGTGCCATGAGAACTTTGTTGGTGTAGGCAAACTCATGCATCCCAATCACCTGTTCCAGATCGACACTCTCACGAGATGACCGGGCAATAACCAGCAGTCTGGCAAAGAGTGACGTGGTTGCCTTCAAGATCAACACCTCAGACCCTGTGTTCAATTTAATGTCTTTTGCAGCAGACATCCATGTCTTCTGCTTGACTTTGGTCATCTTGTCCCACAAATTGCGACTCCCGATGATGCGTTCCTCTACAAACGTTTTGTAAGCTTCCATGCCAGTCTCCTCTGTTGCTAGGATACTTTGTTGAACTTCGTCAGGG
>JBAKBP010031437.1:0-24443 GCA_037953745.1 Lithodes maja | reverse complement strand
CTAGAATACATGCCGGCTAAGTGGTGTACTAGAATACATGCCGGCTAAGTGGTGTACTAGAATACATGCCGGCTAAGTGGTGTACTAGAATACATGCCGGCTAAGTGGTGTACTAGAATACATGCCGGCTAAGTGGTGTACTAGAATACATGCCGGCTAAGTGGTGTACTAGAATATATAATTCAATCGATATGAAGATTATAATTTATACTTTTGCTATTGATTTTAATGATACATCGTGGTTCAAACTCAGTGTGTCCAGGCATTTTAGTTCGAACGTCCCTTGATTTCGGCCTTGTCACTCTTTGAAATCTGGGGGAGGCACTCGCTGCAGGCAGTTATGCCTTTTGTCTCTCTCATTCACATATAAACAAACAAAAAATATATCCTGGACAACTTGTCGACATATGACGCGATTTTGAGCCTGTTGGGGATACTTTAAAGCCTTTGTTACCATCAGGGGTATTTAGAAACCTTCAGTTTAGTTACTTCAACCTCTGCAGTTGTCTTTGAGTTAGCTGTGGGCAGAAAACTAATTTTGGAGAGGTAATTATAAGAGTGAGAGAACTGTATTTCTTATTGCTAATCTGGCACCCTCTGCGTCATAAATGCGTGAAAGGGTTAATTATTACCTTCGTTTCGGGAATTCCACTCTTGTGTGCAGACCAACAAGGATGCAGGTTAATGTTCTGTAAGTCTGAGGCATTTAAATATATGTGCAATTTTCATGCTCAGTCTTTCTCGTAGGAGAACAAAATATTTATAATCTTGCATACAAAATAACCTTATCTATCCTACCTTCCTCACAAACATACCTCGTACTCCACCACTCACAAAAATACCTGTCCCTTTACCACTCGCAAACACCACTCACAAACACACCACTCACAAACACACCACTCACAAACACACCCTCACAAACACACCACTCACAAACACACCACTCACAAACACACCACTCACAAACACACCACTCACAAACACACCACTCACAAACACACCCTCACAAACACACCTCTCACAAACACACCCTCACAAACACACCACTCACAAACACACCCTCACAAACACACTACTCACAAATACACCCTCACAAACACACCCTCACAAACACACCCTCACAAACACACCCTCACAAACACACCACTCACAAACACACTCACAAACACACCCTCACAAACACACCCTCACAAACACACCACTCACAAACACACCACTCACAAACACACCCTCACAAACACACTACTCACAAACACACCGTCACAAACACACCACTCACAAACACACTACTCACAAATACACACTCACAAACACACCACTCACAAGCACACCACTCACAAACACACCACTCACAAGCACACCACTCACAAACACACCACTCACAAATGCACACTCACAAACACACCACTCACAAGCACACCACTCACAAACACACCACTCACAAATACACCTCACAAACACACTACTCATAAACACACTACGCATAAACACACTACGCATAAACACACTACTCATAAACACGCCACTCACAAACACGCCACTCACAAACACGCCACTCGCAAACACGCCACTCGCAAACACGCCACTCGCAAACACGCCACTCGCAAACACGCCACTCGCAAACACGCCACTCGCAAACACGCCACTCGCAAACACGCCACTCGCAAACACGCCACTCGCAAACACGCCACTCGCAAACACGCCACTCGCAAACACGCCACTCGCAAACACGCCACTCGCAAACACACCACTCGCAAACACACCACTCGCAAACATGCCACTCGCAAACACGCCACTCGCAAACACACCACTCGCAAACACACCACTCAGAAACACACCACTCACAAACACCTCTCTCACAAACACCACTCTCACTGACACCACTCGCTGACGCACTACTCACAAACACCAATCACAAACACACCACTCACTGACACACCACTCACAAACACATCTCTCACCCAATGTATTTTATTTTAAGAAATATCAGTATCAAGTAACCTTGAATATCCAATTCCATGCATACTATGCAGCCAGACTCTCTCTCTCTCTCTCTCTCTCTCTCTCTCTCTCTCTCTTTCGCTTTCAAGGGAAGGCTTGACCTCCATCTGCAGAGGGCTGGGGTGATATGAAAAAAAAAAAAAAAAAAAATGTATATGTGTATGTGTGTGCACTGTACAGTATGTATAATTGTATATATATACTGTATATATATGTATGTATGTGTGTATGTATGTATGTGTATATGTGTGTATATATATATATATATATATATATATATATATATATATATATATATATATATATATATATATATATATATATGTGCATATATACATGTATAGTTTGTAAGGCCAGACTGCCTAGTAAGGACCTTGAGGTCTGTGTGGTCTGTGTATCTATGTAGCTCTATGTAGCTCTCTCTCCGAGTATTACCAGTACTAAGCAAAGCACCGTATCTCAATTGTAGTTTTGCCATTATATTTTTTTTCAGCTTGCTGTAGGAAAGAGAATCGCTCATATTTTCTTTATTTATCCCTTTTACATTTAATATATTGCACATTTATTTCATGCAATAACCTTTAAGCTTCAGAAAAGCCTAAATCAGATTCTGAGTTGACAGTACCACCACCACAATGCCCGTATTATCACCACAACACCTATCACAACACTATAACTCCAAAAAAAACCTTCTCCCCCCATAACTATACCTTCTCCCCCACCCTACCCAACCACCAGCTGAGCCCAACCTGTTCACTGTCCCATATTTACACGCCGACACATTTTATATTATTAAATTGCCTCCGGTACAACAAGTTTAGTGGCCCGGTCTATGCTGAAAGTACCCCGCCGTTGGGGAGCCACCTTGTCGTGGTGGCGGGGCTCGAAGCGGGGTCGCTGTCATCCACTCTTCGGAGCAGGGATTACAGCGGCGTCGTGGACGAAGTACCCCCCCGTCGTCTTTGGGATAAGCGGAACCTTCCGGTGACGGCGTTTTTCTGGTTCACGATTTTGACCTCGCTTTGCGGAGGGTTTCCTCCTCCTTTTTCACTAAATTGTGCCGGCTAGGCTCAAGACGCCTTCCCTCGCTGAGTGGGGAGTTCTGACTCCTACCCGTTTACAGGGGCAGTGGCAGCTAGCTCACTGCACGTGGGGGTTGGTACCGGGGGCGGCGGCGCGGTCGCCCGTGCTGTCGCTCCATGGACCGCCCATCAGTGAGGCCCGGTCTCGGTTTCCGGGGGTCCGGTCTACCTTCCTGGTGGGTTTCCTGGCTTCTGTCCGGCTGCCCTCTATTACGTGCAGATTGGGGATGTTTGCAATTAATTTTGCCCTCAGTCCCAGTATAGCGGTTTTGCCTAAGCTAGGCCTCTCTGTACGTAGTGGTGCTATCCCCCCTTGTCTAGGGGGGTAGGGTATGGGGATGAAACCCCCTAGGTCTAGGACCTGCCCCTGTTTGTGCCGTCGGTGTGGGGGTCGGAGCTTCCTGACTCGCGACAGGGGGGCTCTGTTAGCTCTTATGGTACGCTCTTTATTTTTGCTTTGTTTCTGATTTTTCTTTTCTTTTTCTTTCTTTTTCTTCCCCTTGGTTAGTTTTTCTTTCCTTTTTCGTTTTCCGACAAACCGAAATTAGAATAGTAAAAACAACTTGGGTCATCATGGTCCGTCCATGCACCCCCACTACCCCGGAACAAGCTAAGGCGCACCCTGTCCCCGTCCCACGCGATCTCACGGACTCTCCACCTGACTGGAGCTTTTTAATTAACAATAACGACATAAATACCTCTTGGAAGTTATTCGAAACCACTTACCTAAAAGCAGTGCAAGACTGCATACCATCGAAAATACGGCGTCCAGGCCATAATAATAAGCCCAAATGGTGGAATAAAGATATTTCAAACTGCCTGCTTGCTAAAGAATTTGCTAATGATAGATTAAAATCCTCACAAAATGACGAAGAACGGGTGAAATTTGTAGAGCTACGACGCAAAGCCAAAAAGTTAATTAAGCAAAGTAAAAAGACCTTAGAGTTACATATTGCGAATCAAAGTAAAACAAACCCGAAAGAATTCTATAGTTATATCAGAAAGAAAAAAGTAGTTACTTCAACTGTTGGACCGTTAGTCGATGAAAAAGGAGAATACACCAAAGACGAAGTACAAATGAGTAATGCCCTCAATACCTTCTTTGCATCAGTTTTTACAACAGAAGACCTCAGTGATATCCCTACACCATCGCCGATTCAGATTGATAATTCAGATGTTCTAAGCAATATCACCGTTACAGAGAGAGAAGTATTGAATTGTTTAGATAAACTCAAGGTAAATAAAACGCCAGGACCTGATACAATCTCGCCTAGAGTTCTAAAGGAAGCTAAGAATGAGCTCTCCAAACCACTGACATTACTATTCAATAAATCCTTGCAGTCTGGAACTATGCCTGATCAGTGGAAGCTAGCCAACGTAACACCGATATTAAAAAAAGGCAGCAAATCCCTACCCAGTAACTATCGTCCAATTAGCTTAACCTCAGTTGTATGTAAAATGCTAGAAACGGTCATACGAGACAGACTCGTAAATCACTTAGAGGAAAATAACATACTTAAAGATACTCAACACGGCTTTCGTAAAAAACGTTCCTGTTTAACAAACCTCTTAGACTTCTTCCACGATATCCTCAACCTCTACGATGAGAGTACAGCTGTAGATATTATATACCTCGATTTTCAAAAGGCCTTTGACAAAGTTCCCCACAAACGTTTACTGCTAAAACTAAAAGCGCATGGAATACAAGACGGTGTGTTGAAATGGATAGAAAATTGGCTCAGCAACAGAAAGCAAAGGGTAGTCATAAACGGTAAGGCATCTAAATGGACCAATGTAAGTAGCGGGGTACCCCAGGGATCGGTACTAGGACCAATTCTCTTTCTAATTTACATCAATGACATAGATGAGGGTCTCACCTGCACAATCTCAACATTTGCTGACGATACAAAAATTGCAAATAGCGTACTCTCAAAAGAACAAGTTGACTATATGCAACACAATCTAGATAAATTGTCATGTTGGGCCCAAATTTGGCAAATGAGTTTCAATGCGGATAAATGTAAAGTACTACATGTCGGATACCTAAATGAGAAAGCAAACTATTCGATGAATGGCACTCAGCTTAAGAATGTAAACAGAGAAACTGATCTGGGAGTAACAATATCGAGTAACCTAAAACCGAGTCAACAATGTTCAGAAGTTGTTAAGAAGGCAAACAAAATAATTGGCTTTATAGGCAGGTCATTTGAGCATAAATCAAAAGAAGTTATCCTAACCCTTTACAATTCCTTAGTCCGCCCTCTTCTGGAATACTGCGTTCAATCCTGGTGCCCTTATTACCAAAAAGATATAAACAAGCTAGAACGAGTTCAACGTAGAGTTACCAAAATGATACCTAGCCTAAAGAACAAACCATACGAAGAGCGTCTTAGAGAATTAAATCTATTTCCTTTAACCCAGCGCAGATTAAGAGGCGACTTAATTCAAGTGTTCAAAATCATCAAAGGCATCGACAATATGAACTGTAGTAAGTACTTCACTATCGACCAATCTAATTACACGCAGGGAAACGGTTGCAAAATTATTGGTAAATCTTTTAACTCGCACGAATCTAAGAATTTCTTCTTCAATCGAGTTGTTAACTTGTGGAATGGGCTTCCCCGAGACGTTATAGACTGCAGCACCGTTGATTCATTTAAATTCCGCCTAGACAAATATCTCGCATCAAACCCGCGACTGACTGCGTTTGTAAATGAATAACTTTATTATATCCTCCCCTCATGTTACTAACCCATATGTCCCCTACTAACTTCCTAGTCCTGCCACGGACATTAGTTCCAGGGCAGTAGTTCCCTTTCCAATGTTCCCTTACCCACTCTAAACCACTGTTTGGACACTTGATCCTCAGTGTTTTGGAGGACAAGCAGCCTAGAAGGGTCACTAGATCTGTTGTTGCTTGATTTCCTTTGTACTCCTTTGTACCTTTCTCAACTCTCTGGGGCTTCCGCCCTAGACGCATCCGTACCTACTAGTACCGTACCAGCTCAAACCTCTGACTCTCTCCTCATTGACCGCTCTCCGGCGCCTTCCTCGGCTTCTACTTTGGTAGACGTGGAGTGTGTCACCTCTCTTTCCGATTCTTCATTAGTTCAGCCTGCTCTTTCTTCTACAGCTTCCTCTTCCATATCCCTCCCCGCTCCGCCAGTTCAGCCCTCTTCTCTTCCGTCGTTTGCTGTCCCTTCTACTGCATCTGCCACTCTTCCTTCCTCGTCTTCTTCCTCCATTGCTTCCTCATCTCACATCGTCACTTTCGAACCATATTCTCCTTCTTTTTCTTCTTCAGTTCCTTCTCCTTCGGTTCCATCTACTTCAGTTTCTTCTCCTTCAGTTGCTTCTTCTGCTCGCCCTCGTTCTTCTATTCTTCCTCTCTCCGATCTGTTTGCCCCTGCCGATTTTGTTAAATTCTTTTCTATCCCCGCCTCAGTCCCTCTTGCCGGAGATGACCTTCTGTTCCACCTCAGTCTCCTTCAGAAGGTGGGCAAGGATGTCACTTTCCACTCTCGTCATGATCATTCCCGTCTAGTTACAGTGCAAAACGAGAGTCAGGCTGCTGCTATGGCGGCCTTTGCAGACCCAACGGTACTCCCATCCCTGCTTTTAAAGACCAAAGAATGAACTCGTGCACAGGTACTGTCCTGATCCCTTCTTATATCCAACTCGGTGATCGGGACTTCAAAAATTGCGCTGACCTTATTGGAAGGCCGTTGTTGCTCAAGACCATGTTGTAATTAATATTGTCTGTTACACCATCCAACCTCGCAACTCGCCGCTATCCCTCTAATATCGCAAAAATAACGTTCGATGGTAATATTCTCCCTTCTCACGTTATTGTCGGTGGTACTCGCATCGACGTCTTAGAATCCCTTCCCCGCCCTCAGCAGTGCAAGGGTTGCTGGCGTTTTGGCCATCCCGTAAATACTGTCGCTCTCTCAACCCCGACTACCCTACATGCCCGTACTGTGCGCAACCTGGCCATATTGCTGATGAATGCCCGTCTACGACCCCCTGCTGCCTCAACTGTAAAGCCTCCCATCCTGCCTATTCCCATGATTGCCCCGTTTACAAATTTGAATCTGAAGTTACAATTCTTAAAGCAAAACAAGGCCTTACTCACTCTACTGCCCGTAAGGAAGCTCTTCGCCTGGGCTTCTCACCTCGTCCGATTTCTGCACTTATCTCTCCCCCTCCCGTCTCTTCTTCCACTCCCTCCGTTCCGCTTCCCTTGTCCTCATCCTCCTCTTCCTCTCCTTCCTCTGTTCCGCTCTCTGTCCCTTCTTCCCTTACTTCTACGCCTTCGGTTTCTTCTGTCTCCACTACTCCTATTACTGTCTCTTCGTCTTCTATCCCTTTGTCTAACTCTTTCTCTGTGCTCGACTCTTCTACTCCTACTTCCGTTTCCACTCCTTCCACTTCCTCTACTCGCCCTCGCCCCTCTTCTTCTGGTTTGGCTCAACGCCCCACCCGCCAGTGGTCCCATCCCAAGCCTTCCTCTAGTTCTTCTCCTCCTCCCTCGTCTCATGGTTCCCTTTCCTTCCGGTCTCCTGTCTCTACCAAACGGATTTCCAAAATTCCTTCCCGTCCCTCCCGTTCTCCCTCTCCCCACTCCTCTTCTAAACGCAGGGACTTCCACCGTAATGTCCGGAGTCCGAGTCCCGGTGAGAAGAAGAAAAAGAGGTTGCCTCCTTCCTCCGCCCCTCCTTCCTCCTCCTCTCCATCTCTTTCTTCTTCTTCCTGCCTTCGCCCTCCCTCTGACTTAAACATGTCCTTTGAGTCCATTCCCAAGATTCAAGACTTTCTCGATTCTTCTCGTCCCCTGCCTCTTACCGTTTCAGCTGACATTCATCCCGTCCCCTCTACACTGCCCCTTACCCCTCAACCACCTCCTCCTTCCCCTGTCCCCCCCTCTTCCGTCTCTTCCCCTTCCCAACCTTCTTCTCTTCCTTCTGTCTCTCTTTCGTCCTCTGCCCTTCCCTCCTCTCACTCTGGCCCTCCTCTTTCTTCTTCTCTTTCGCTGTCAAGCCTCCCTATGCCCCCCGGTTTTCGGTCCTCCCCTCTGCCTCCTTCTCTTCTGTCTCCCCGTTAACCCATCCACCTCTTCATTGTTGTACATAAGTGTGTATTTTTCCCTTTATCATTATTTGTATTTATCTGTCTCCCCGTTCGCCCATCCGCCTCTTCATTGTTGTGCATAAGTGTGTATTCTTTCCTTTCTTTTTTTGATGGCTTTTGCCTCCTTTTAATTCTCCACGTTATCCTCATTCACCTTTTCTTAGTTGTACATACGTGTGTGTGTTTTACCTTTATTGTTATTTGTGTATGTTTCTTTCCTTCTATGTGTGTCCTTCCTCTTTTTCTGTGCGATCTTATTTTCAGTGGCTTTTGCCTCCTTTTATGGTTTTCTTTTGTCTGTTTTCGTTGTTTTTTCGTCCTTTAGTCTCCTCTTAGTTTCTTTTTTCTTTTTCTTTTATTATGTCCATTTTGCAGTGGAATCTTCGTAGTCTTAAAGCTCAAAGGATTGACTTACGTTTTCTTCTTTCTCTTCACTCCCCTAAGGTCGTTTGTCTTCAGGAGACTCGTCTTTTCTCTCCTGTTCCCTTTCCTCATTACTCTTTTTATAGTTCTCCCCAAAAACCCTAGCCCAGGAACCTATACTTACTTTGTACGTACTTTTATTTAAATCAATGGACTCAATATAGTGTTAGCCATCTGATTATCAGAGTTCATAATCATATTTTTAATATTTTTGTGATATGACCCAGCCAAGGCTCGAACCCAGGCCAATAGTACCGATCTCGCCCACCATCACCCGCTCCGACTCATGGTCATGTTGCTTGATACCATACATACATACACCTCACACACACACACACACACACACTAGCAACGAAGTACTACAGATGGAGTCTTGTAATCTGGGGCACATTGAAGGCCTCTCTGAATAAACAAGTAGAGCCTTAATATATGTAATATTTTTGTTATATGACCCAGCCAGGGCTCAAACACAGACCAGTAGTGCAGCACTCCAACATCTTAACCACTAGGCCACCAGGGAGCTTAAAAGTAATGACTTCATTTGGATCCCATCCACCATAAAAAATTGTCAAGCATTAGCTTGAAAACCATATACAGTAAATGGTTTGTTAATGATGTGGATTAAATATACAATGTTTAATACTTATAAAAACAAATCCACGTTTTATCAGTATTAAATCATATTCATGAAAGTCTTAATACGCCCTAACAAGGAACACAACCTTTTCCTGGTCCGTCCCTGGCAACTTTGTCTTTTGATTAGTGTCGCGCCCAGTTCCTAATTTGCCGGTTTCAGAAGTTTGGGTGAAAAGAGAAAAGCTTTTCATTCAAGGTGGAAATTGCCAGGTGAAACAAAGACTTCTCCAGGCAAAGAGGAAAGTTGTCAAGTTAAATATATTAGCAGCAGTTTTTAAAGAGAAATGCAGATGTAATTACGAATATTTATAATTATGATGCCATTTGTTTATCAATATATTACATTATTCTACAATACGATCATATAAAAGTCTAGCTAATTGTATTTCTAACCTGGTTCCTCGTCCCAATGCTACATGTTAAGGGGGGTCATCGTTTTTTTTTTTTATCTTTCTCTCCTGTTCTCTCTTTCCCTGGCTTGTATCCATTCGGCCCCATTCAGCCAACTGTTTTAAGACGTTCATCCCCATCCAGGTGTCGATTTTTTCCTGGCGAGCGATAGCGAGTGATTGTTTCTTTTTATTCTGGCTATCACTAGACGATCTTACTCAGTTTAGGAAAAATTATGATAGCGAAGTAATAGATATAAGACACCTCTTTTAAGGGGAGGTTTTTAGTGTGTTTCCTAGACTTCCATCAAGCTTGAAATTACACCCCCTTGACCACCTTTCAAGATAAATTTGTACATTTTTCGGTAGAAAAATATCCCGGCCGAAGGCCGATTCCTCTTAAATTGCAGGCTCGCTATCGCTCGCCAGGAAAAAATCGACACCTTAATGGGACGAAAGGTCATAAAAGTTACATAAATTGGGTGACAGTTCTTAAAATCGCCAAACTAATGGGGCGAGCGTCTTAAAATCTCAAAAGCAATGGGGCTAAACATGAGGGAGAAGGGGGTAAAGAAAAAAATCCCTTAAGTGAAATCTCCCCTTAACCCCTACTGTACCGGCGAAGCATTTGTTATTTTATTCTGCCTACTACTAATAGATTTAATTCAGTTCAGGAAGGATCTCTAGCAATGATAAGGCTTCGAACTCTCTCCATCAACCCTTTAAACTACCACAGATCTCTTCTAAGCTGCATCTAATCGCTTACATATAGCTAGAATGCAATATAACACTCGTCGCTGGTACAGAAAGGGTTAATATTTGACGTCGTTCCTAAGCTGCATAAAATCGATTGATAACAGTCCGAATATACGGAATAACGGCGTCACCCGGACTGAAGTGGTCAAGTCGATTATCACTTGGTCACTCATACCTTCTGGGCCAGATGATTTTAAAGGGAGATGGTTCGTTTTTCTGGACCCACTTTTCACTCATGTTTAGCCCCATTAGTTTTCAGATTTGAAGACGTTTCCATTCGTTTGGCGATTAAAACACCTTTCGCTCCATTTTGTTGTCAATGTTAAGACTTTTCGTGCCATTTAGTTTTTTTTTTCCCCTGGCGAGCAATAGCGAGCCTGTAATATTAAGAGGAACCGGCCTTTGGCCGCAACATGTTTCTACCGAAAAAAACAAAAAATACAAATTTATCTTAAAGGGGGATCTAGGGGGGGGGGGTCTAAGCTTGATGGAGGTCTAGCGAGGAAACAAATAAATAAATGAATAGAAAAAGAAAAACAACTCATCCCCCCTTTAACCTGTATAGCTTGTCTTTAACCTGTATAGCTTGTCTTTAACCTGTATAGCTTGTCTTTAACCTGTATAGCTTGTCTTTAACCTGTATAGCTTGTCTTTAACCTGTATAGCTTGTCTTTAACCTGTATAGCTTGTCTTTAACCTGTATAGCTTGTCTTTAACCTGTATAGCTTGTCTTTACCTGTATAGCTTGTCTTTTCATTTTGACACCGTCTATGGGTTACATCTACAGTATAGTTTGTTCATTTTATGTAGGCCAAAACTTACAACCCCTTATGTCTGTAATGACAAAAGGGCTAGCACAAATGGGCTCTACATTTCCACACATATTCTTTGGCTGACTCTTCCCGAATGGCAGAAACAAACTTGATGACTGGTCCTTTTTTAGTTATAAATGGTTGAATTACTCGCATGAACTAATCTTGATGGACCGTGCCTCTAATGTTGGCTGGGTGTTTTATTTACATATTTACACTTTTACATATTTATTTAAATAATATTTATTAATTTATATATATACACACAGTATATTATACTGTGTGTATAATCTAGCTGACCCACAAACGCGACTTCCACCACCTATCTTTGTTGTATCTTTGTTGTATCTTTGTTGGACCTTTTCCCCTCCCTCCTCCGTATCCTCCCCCCTAATCCCTTCCCCTAGAGATCCCGTAGAGAAAGAGAGTAGACATATTTTTTCCTTTGGGTGCCTTTTTGGTGCCATAATTATCAAACAAGGAAGTGATAATATATTGTTGAGCATGTATAAGGCCTAATTTTGTATTTTATACTATTTCTGTGGTATTATATTCATTATGTGTTTGACCATACGTATAATATATCTTAAAGGTCAAATTTTATATCCTGAACTTTTATTGTTGAATGTTTGTTATGGGTAAGGAGTTATTTGAATGTAAAGAGAGGCCTAGTGACTCCAGTGGCACCAAAATGGCGGACGTTGGCCGATCTCTGTTAATATAGGGTCGGTAGCTCTCCCTGCGCGCCTGCGTGAGTGCACACACACACACACCCACACTGACACACACACACACATACACACACACTGACACACACACACACACACA
Organism: Lithodes maja; assembly: GCA_037953745.1. NCBI lineage: Eukaryota > Metazoa > Arthropoda > Malacostraca > Decapoda > Lithodidae > Lithodes > Lithodes maja. Next base: position 12,386 of record JBAKBP010031437.1, on the reverse strand, counting down.
CACACACATACACACACACACATACACACACACACACACACACATGTCGCAAGTAACCAGGTCCTCAGATTTGCCCCTTACCTCGTTATCTTACCTCTAGGGGCCGCGGTCTCCTGCTTGTGTCACATGACAATACTTACAGAGGGTCCGGGCCCTAGTACAGGTATATATATATATATATATATATATATATTTTTTAAGAGACAATGAACGGAGGAAGGAAAAACACAGATAAAACAAAAAGGTCCATGTGCCTAAAGGCATCCTCCATTCATAAAATGTTTGTAACAACTGGATTTAAACATTTGTAGATTGTAAGTTTGTGGAAAGCAATTCGAGGGAAGTGAATTCCAAAGAGTAGTTGCTCTGGGGATACATGAATTCTGATAAGCAGAAGTTCTGCATTGTGGAGGAGAAAGTGTAAAATTCATGGGCGCTCTCAGCTGCCCTAGTTCTACGGGGAAAGATGTGGAGAGGCGGCACAATTGAAGCAGTTCCATCGGAACAATTGCTGTGAAAATATCTGTAGAATAATGCAAGGGATGCAACGTTTCTTCGTATGGATAATGTAGGAAGGTCCTGTGTGATTGGCAGGGTTATTGATTAATCTAATAGCTTTATTTTGAATTTTGTCCAACTGCCTCAATGCAACCACTCCACTTCCACCCCACAGAGGTGAACAGTAATCCATCTGAGAACGCACATGACTTTTATATATCACGGCCAACTGCTCGCCAGTGAAGAATTCTCGAGCTCTGTACAGGAGTCCCAGTTTTTTAGAGGCATTCTTAGCAATGCTTTCTAACATAATGTGTCCATCTCAAGTTAGTAGTTAATGTTACACCGAGAATGTCAATACTAGGGGAAGTGGGAATATTTACATCATTAAAAAATATATGGGAGTCAGTGAGATTCTGTCGGTTAGAAAATTGAATGTACTTGGTTTTCTGTGCATTAAAGGAAACTAGATTCTTTTGTCCCCATCCATTAATTCTAGAAAGGTCCTGGTTCAGAGAAATTGCAGTGTTTATTTTTGAATTTATAAGATCGGGTTGGGTGAAAGAATTGGTAAATGTGAAGGAACTGTGGAGTGTTGAGTCATCTGCGTAGGAATGTATTGGATTATGAGTGGTAGATATGAGATCATTGATATGAATGAGGAACAGAATTGGGGCCAAAACTGATCCCTGGGGAACACCAGCATTTATTGAGTGAAATGAGAATAAAGTCCATCTCCCAATACATGTATTTTTCTGTTATGAAGATAAGAAGAAATTAGTGGAACTAATGATGCAAGGCCGTAGTGTGACATCTTCGACAATAAGGATTGATGCCAGACTCTATCAAATGCCTTTGATATATCCAGTGCTATTGTATGTGTTTCACCATGTTGGTCTGTAGCTTGGTTGATTTGATGCGTAAGAAGGCAAAGCATGTCTGCAGTTGATCGACATCGTCTAAAACCATATTGCCTATCACTGATTAATTTATTATTCTCAAGATGCTTAATTATGTGATTATTTAATATAATTTCAAAGACTTTACCAAGAGTGGAAGTTATAGCTATTGGTCTGTAGTTTGATGGATCTGAAGAGGCACCTTTTTTAGGAACTGGATGGATGTTTGCTTCTTTCCAGGGTACTGGGAAGCATGAGGTATGAGTACACAGACGGAAAATTTTTGCCAATACAGGAGCGAGCACCCAGGAGCAATTCTTAAGTACTATTGGAGGAATTTCATCTGGACCAGGAGCCTTATCTACCGAGAGATTCTGCAAAATAGTTTTGACATGTCTGGTGTGGATCTTAAGTGAGGGAATTTCAGGCGAATTAAAATTAAGTACAGGGACATCTTGATTTATTTCATCTAAGGTTGAGTTGGTGGAGAAAATATCCGCAAGAAGGTTAGCTTTACCTCGTGGGTCACTTGCAAGATTGCCAGTCGGAGATTTTAATGGTGGAATGGATGAAGCAGTAGTGAAGTTGGATTTAAATGAGTTAAGAGTAGACCAAAATATTTTGTTATCATTTGGATTATTTAGAAGTTTATTTGCCTGCTGGTGGAGAAAGTTTGATTTAGTTAGGTTTAATACAGTTTTGGCATGATTTCTGATGTTTCTAAAGTAATTAAAGGCTTCATGTGTTTTTGATCTTGTGTATGCATTGTAGGCTATTGCTTTTTGTTCAGTTACTCTAGCACAATTATTATGGTCAAACCATTTAGGTGAATTAGATCTTTTACTGTACTTTTGATGAGGAATAACAGTTTCCATTCCAATTTTTACAAAATCTTGTATGTAGCTCAAGGTGGAGTGTGCATCATTAGAAAAGAAAGAGGTCCAGGGAATATCAATAAAGAAACCTTGAAGACCCTCCCAGTCTGCCCTATCGTAATGCCATTTAGTCACCAAAACAGGTTCAGAGTGGGAAGGTGTGGTAGGTGATAGACAGGTGGCCTGTATCAGACAGTGATCAGAAGATCCAAGCGGGGACCTCACTGTAACATCATAATTTTCTGAATTGGTTGTTAAAAATAAGTCCAGTAGGTGGGAATTATGATTAGGATTATCTGGTACACGGGTGGGTTGGTTGACTAGTTGAGTGAGATTAAATGAGTCTGCAAATGGCTCACATTCAAGACCAGCATCATCAGTCCTGGCTGAATGAGTGAGCCATTCAACATTATGGACATTAAAATCACCCAACACAGTGATTTCAGAAGAAGCATTTAAGTATTTTATTATATTTTTATTACATTTATTATATGTTCTTACCTCGTTATCTTATATCGTGGGGCCGCGGTCTCCTGCTTGTGTCACATGACAATACTTACAGAGGGTCCGGGCCCTAGTACAGGTATATGTTCTTACCATGTTATCTTATATTGTGGGGCCGCGGTCTCCTGCTTGAGTCACATGACAATACTTACAGAGGGTCCGGGCCCTAGTACAGGTATATGTTCTTACCATGTTATCTTATATTGTGGGGCCGCGGTCTCCTGCTTGAGTCACATGACAATACTTACAGAGGGTCCGGGCCCTAGTACAGGTATATGTTCTTACCATGTTATCTTATATTGTGGGGCCGCGGTCTCCTGCTTGAGTCACATGACAATACTTACAGAGGGTCCGGGCCCTAGTACAGGTATATGTTCTTACCATGTTATCTTATATTGTGGGGCCGCGGTCTCCTGCTTGAGTCACATGACAATACTTACAGAGGGTCCGGGCCCTAGTACAGGTATATGTTCTTACCATGTTATCTTATATTGTGGGGCCGCGGTCTCCTGCTTGAGTCACATGACAATACTTACAGAGGGTCCGGGCCCTAGTACAGGTATATGTTCTTACCATGTTATCTTATATTGTGGGGCCGCGGTCTCCTGCTTGAGTCACATGACAATACTTACAGAGGGTCCGGGCCCTAGTACAGGTATACGGATACTCCAGCTAGATTGTGTGATGATGTATATGTACTGTAATATGTTTGTGTAACTGGTTGTTTGTATCTTCTTGGATTTGCTTTGGGTGTTGGTCTATGACATGTGTGTTGTTCTACAAGATGATGAAATTTCTTTGTTTATTTTGATATGGGTGTGAAGTGGGGAGTTGGGCATGTGAAATTTGTAGGGAGGAAGGTCTGTTTAGGCTATTGTATATAGCTTTGGAGGGTTTCTGGGAGAGTTTGGGCAAAGAGTCTCTTGAAGGCAGTGGTATTTGGGGCCATAGCAGTTTCTTCGGAGAGGGAGTTCCAGAGCTCTGCTATTTGTTACGACTGGGGTTCAAATATATCAGGGCTCTTATTCATTGGACTAGTAATGGCATAAATGTTACAACGGAAAGCGCTAGCTCCAACCTCTGAAGTATATTCCCAGTGAACAAAGAACACAAATGCTCTACAGAGTTCTATATGCAATAATAGGCTATCAAACTCTCAATAAATGTGCTTCTACTCTAGGCTTAATGTTATGTGAAAACAGCCTATTACTACCTATAACCGAAGGTGCTTGGTTATGGTATACAAAGTAAGGTGGTAAGAGAAGTTACAGCTTACGTTACTTTAATCAATAAATGTCAGGCACTCCTGCATGAAAGAAAGTGCACTAAAGTCCTTCAACACTAACAAGGAATCTTCTTTAAATGTTAGATGTTATAAAGATGCTCGTATCGGAAATGGAACCCAAAAAGGCAGGCAGCGGAACAATGCTCGTGCAGGCTATGCACACAAAAAGTCAGAATATATAATGCCGTCGGAGCCAAGAATATCCTAAACACTACAACACTAATAATAATCGCCACAATACAGTATTCCTATCAACAAAAAGAGCCTAAGTCGTTTGTGTCTCAATACATCAAACTAGGCTGCGAAATGCTTGTGTAATCATAAATGGGTATGCATAAAAAAGAGTAATTAGGTTAATATACTTAATGTCTACTATGATTGATAAAGTCTAGCTGGAGTCAATGATACGAGATACTGGTGCGCATGGCATGCTGCATAGCCTAGTGCAAATCTCAAGTCTGTGTGTCAAATATTACGTTAAAATGAAGGGTAGCTCTCTTGAGAAACCTTAATACCGAAGTATTAAGCGTTCTCCTGGCGTACCTCAAAGACAAACAACCGATACTAGAACAGTGCAGAATGGTATAGGCAAAAAGCCCTCATTCGTGCATGCTCTACTCTCAATGGCACACAGACTAGGATTTACTCAATCAACTCCAGTTCTCAGGTATGTCGTGCCGCTTTTAACTAAAGCCAGCACTCATAGGAAACAATACCTTTTATATCAGACTCCTAGTCTAGCATTATCTAATCCAGCAGAACACTAATAATTAAAGGAAGCAGCAATATGAAAGCCAACCAATGCTTCGTGATCCACTTATCTTAACAACTAACATACACAGGTTATATCAGACCTTAACACACAATACAACTGGCCAGCATGAAGCTGATTTTGCAGAGTTAACCAGAGGGGATATAATGTTAATAAAGGTGGTGAAAGATATGGAAAATGAGAGAGATAGGCCGAGGAAAAGATTCTCAGGTAAGAGCGGGGACAGGTTGCAAGGGATAAAGATGGATGCGTTCTAGAAACCAGATCTGAGGGAGAGAGTGGCGAGGAACCAGTATATATACTCGCACTAGCTCGAGCCGCGTGGGAAACTAACGGTTACGAGTCGACCGACCACTCACAAGGCTTGCAGCATGGTAAGGACCTCTCTCCACCAACCCCCGCGAGGCAGCCAGCCGTGACGTCATCGAGCGGGACAAAAAACACTGCGCGCCACCTCTCACTCCGTTCTACTCTCTCTCTCTCTCTCCCAGATCCTATCATTACTAGTTAATGACAAAACATATACTTTACAATTAAATATATAAAGCCTTGACATGGGCGAAAACAAAGAGCCTTTCTGGACTGCCCATGACACGAGCTTTCATATGAAATAAAGCACACTCTAATACATAAACTGTAGCCCCATCCACTGCCCTGGCGATCCTAGCGAGTCACTGTAGGACAAGCCATGCGGTTCTAACGGAGTGGTCAACGTCACACCCCCCCCAAGATTTTTCTCAGAGGCCCCAAGGCTCACAAAAATCTGATGGTTAGAACCCATGCTATATCTCCACTTCCCATCACCCAGCGGCAGTAAAATATCTGGCACAGTTCTTCAACAAAACATTCTTTTCAAAATTATAACCCTCCCAACACAATAGGTTAAATTATATGTAGTTATGCTCCTCAAGAGCGAGCTTCTCTAGCCCAGCATTCTGAGAGGAGTGCAACTCAGAATTACTGCTATAACATACTGAAAAAATTCAACTATCAAAGAAAGTTTTTTATTTGATTTTTATGTTTTTAATTTGTTTATTTCGGCTGCACTATAGGGGCAAGCCTAGTTTTTTCTTCTATACCAAACGCTCAACTCCTGCTTTACGACCCAATACGCTGGGCTACAACCGCGAGCCAACAAGCACCAAGCGCAAAATACTACTCAAACTAAAGCAGGAGGCTACCCGTGTGTCAATCTACCCAGGATCATATACCCTTGAACGACCATCTGCAACCACGTTGTCACAACCGGCAATATGGCGTATGTCCAGGTTATATACCAATAACCTTAGTGACCACCTGGTCTGCCTCATATTCCGATTGTGAAACTGGTCCAAGAACTTGAGAGGGTGATGATCTGGGTAAACTACAACGACCGGACCATAGGCTGGAACACAGACCTCGAAATGCCTCAGAGCAAGTACAACTGCCAGCAGCTCCTCCTCGACAACAGAGCAGCTCCCCTGGGCCGAATTGTACTTCTCCGAGCAGAAACTAACAGGATGCTCCAGCCCATCATCGTCCTTCTCCATAAGGACGGCACCAGCCCCCACACCACTAGCCTCCGTTGCTAGTTGGAAAGATAGGCTAAAGTCAGGGGCCCTGAGGATCGGGTGAGTGTACAACAGGTGTTTTACTTCTCCAAACACCCTCTCACACTCAGGCGCCCACTTGAACTTCTCATCCTTCCAGTTATCCTCCACCTGAGCTTGACTGTCCCATTCTCCTTCTCCACCTTGACTGCTAAACGTCATCACAGGCACAGTGAGAGGCTCAGGGGGGTGCCTCCCATACTCCTTCATGGGATTAACATGACATAACTGATTGCGCTTCCGTCTGTCTGGAGTGGCTACCAAGTAAACCAGGTCCGATAGCTCCTCCACCACCCTATAAGGACCAGTGTACTTCGCGGATAAGGGGTGACCTACAAGGGGCAGTAGAGTCAACACCTCCTGACCCACGTGAAACTCCCTGAGTTCAACCTTGAGGTCGTACCTGTCCTTCATGAGGGCCTGAGAGCTAGTCAAATTATGGCCAGCCAACTCCAGACTGCGCAACATCCATTCTCGACTGTTGAGGACACACTTGAGCATAGAACAAGGTTTTTCTGCGCCCTCCCATACTTCTTCAACCATATGGAGAGGCCCTCTGACACGGTGTCCAAAGACGAGCTCATTAGGGCTGAATCCCAAACATTCCCCAGGTACCTCCCGTGCAGTAAACAAAACAACATGAATCTCCTGCGGGTAACCATACCGGGAAAAACACACTAGCAAGCCTCGGACCACCGTCCTCGCTGACCCATTTCTCATAGGGTACGCGTCAGAGTACCTCGTTGCTACATCTCTCGCCTGTGCAACACTGTCCTCCTTCAATTCGACAGCACCGGTACCACATTCAAGAACCTCCGGGTCTTCCAATTGCAACTTACGAATGTCCGAAGGAGCAAGCCTATCCAAGTGTTTGCGAAACAACTCATGCCCCCCTCCTACATTAAATTTGGCCTCCCGTTGCTCTCTCTCTGCGTACCGTTGCTGTCTCATCGTCTTTTTAAGCCCATGCTCTGCCTTTTCCACAACAGTTACTGGGTCTTCTTCAGACTCGATATTTGGTCCTAATACCGAGTCCCCGAGAATGTCCGCTGATACTAAACTCTCAACCGCATCAACTTTCAACCCCTTCTCGGTACCCTTCCTCCGCTGATCTAAAGATTGTTGACCAGAATGTAACTCCCTGGTTGCAGGATCTCCGGTGACAACACACGCCATAGGCTGCACCGGACACTTCTCAACCAACTCCTGCTCCTCCCCACTCACGTCGGCCAGCTTCTCGGCAACGACCAAGGGTGGAGCCTCAGAAGTAGGTCCCGCAAAGTCGTTGCCGAGAAGGAGGTCGACGCCCCCAACAGGCAACTTCTCCACAATCCCTACATCCAGGTCACGAGTCACACCATCAAGTTCCACCTTCATTCTCACAAGCGGGTATGACCTTGTCGCATTAACTCCCTGAACCACAATCACCCGCGCCGTATTGACAGGTTTACCAGTGAAATTTCTCAACAGTGTTTGCGATGCCCCAGTGTCACGCAAAATTCTCACCTCATGTCTTCTACCCCCCCACTCCACACAACCGAGTCCCCTGTGGTCACTAAAGGCATCACGGACAGGGAATAAGCCTTCCGGATCCTTCTGCACTGGCAGTGTATTTACCTCGGAAGAAATGCCTCTAACAAACTCCGATGTCCTCTTGAACACTCCAATGCCGTGAGCAAAAGACACGGCTGCCGGAGGAGGTCGACTAGGGCACTCATTTGCCTTATGACCCTCCTGGTGGCAACTAAAACACATAAATTTTGGTTTCGGCTTATACTGTGATGTAAAAGGCCCCTGACTTTTCACATACGGTGTGGTGTAAGGTTTGGATTCAGTTTTAGTTTCATGGCTCTTCTGTTTAAATGTGTCGTTGCTACGGGGAGGGGGAGGATAACGGTCCCTAGCACTTGCATCGTACTTCTGTGAGGACCCGCAGCCCCGAATCAACGACAGCCGTAGATCAGCCATGTCTGCTGCTTCTACTAGAGTTCTTGGGTTTTTCTCTTTTAAGTTCAAAGTTAGATCACCGCCCGTGCTCTTAAAGAACTGCTCCAACATCATTAACTGCTTAATTTCATCAAATGTTGTGACCTTCTCCGATCGGAGCCAGTTCCCCATAGCATCGGACAAGTCCCGGGCGTGTTCCAAAAAGGTGCTATCTCTTCCCTTAGTTACACCCCGGAACTTCAAACGGTACGTTTCTGGTTTCAGTTCATAAGCCCTCAGGACAGCCTCCTTGAGATCCTCATACACAATACATAACTCCAAAGATAACGCATCATAGGCTTTAAGACCCTTGCCTATTAATCTAGAGGATACAAGTGCTGCCCATTTATTCTCTGGCCACTGGTGTTCCTGGCACTTCTTCTCAAAGCGTGTGAAAAATTCTGTTACACCACTCTCATCAAACACCGGAACCAGTTTCAATAAGTGCGAGAGAGACTGCTCATGAACACGGTTACCAGCCCCAAGTCGCTGTCCCGTCGCCTCTACTCGCGACTTCTCTACGTCCATGTCGGCACAGTACCTAGTCGACTCTAAATCCGCTTGGATTTTTGCTAGCTCTACGTGCTGAGACTGCTGACTGATAGTTTTTCTCTCTTCTATCTTGGCTAATTCTATTTGCTGCTGAATCTTAGCTAATTCGAGCTGAAGCAATAATTCTGGAGATAACCCATGAGGAGGTGAAGGTGCTACAATGTTTGAAATTACCGGTGGTCCCCCCAGGGGCAACCCACCCTGCCAGTCACCACCCACCTGTGGAAGCGTACCCGGGGTCGGCAAACTACTGGGATGGCTGGGAGTCGAGTGTAGGGGAAGCATGGCCGAAGGGCTCTGAGCACTCGACCTATCTCGCTCACCAGTCACCCTGCCCAGTACACACGTTATCAAGTTATCCCTGGTCATGCCGCTAGTACCCGCATGACCGATAGCTGTGGCCAGGCATTGAAGACCGTACCGATTCACACCCACCAACCGCTCGGCAGTAACAGGCCATTGCAAAAATATCCTAGCATCCTCCTCACAGTTCACCCGATTAACCCTTTCATCATACTGCTGTTCCTCAGTCTCAACATTACGTACTGTGTCTCCATTCTCCTCTGATCCGGTATAAGACATGATGCTCACAAAAATTTCTCACCACAATATTCAGAAAAGAAGCACCCCAAACTCTTATACTTCGATATACACACACAAATTCTCGGAAATACTCAAGGGCTATACTATGTTGCAAAAAAAATTATTCTTGCTGATCCCCGCAAAATATTCTCCAAAACAACAAATGTTCCCTGCTAATAAATGTAGGTTCACCAAATCCTAGGTAAGGTCGCCATTTGTTACGACTGGGGTTCAAATATATCAGGGCTCTTATTCATTGGACTAGTAATGGCATAAATGTTACAACGGAAAGCGCTAGCTCCAACCTCTGAAGTATATTCCCAGTGAACAAAGAACACAAATACTCTACAGAGTTCTATATGCAATAATAGGCTATCAAACTCTCAATAAATGTGCTTCTACTCTAGGCTTAATGTTATGTGAAAACAGCCTATTACTACCTATAACCGAAGGTGCTTGGTTATGGTATACAAAGTAAGGTGGTAAGAGAAGTTACAGCTTACGTTACTTTAATCAATAAATGTCAGGCACTCCTGCATGAAAGAAAGTGCACTAAAGTCCTTCAACACTAACAAGGAATCTTCTTTAAATGTTAGATGTTATAAAGATGCTCGTATCGGAAATGGAACCCAAAAAGGCAGGCAGCGGAACAATGCTCGTGCAGGCTATGCACACAAAAAGGCAGAATATATAATGCCGTCGGAGCCAAGAATATCCTAAACACTACAACACTAATAATAATCACCACAATACAGTATTCCTATCAACAAAAAGAGCCTAAGTCGTTTGTGTCTCAATACATCAAACTAGGCTGCGAAATGCTTGTGTAATCATAAATGGGTATGCATAAAAAGAGTAATTAGGTTAATATACTTAATGTCTACTATGATTGATAAAGTCTAGCTGGAGTCAATGATACGAGATACTGGTGCGCATGGCATGCTGCATAGCCTAGTGCAAATCTCAAGTCTGTGTGTCAAATATTACGTTAAAATGAAGGGTAGCTCTCTTGAGAAACCTTAATACCGAAGTATTAAGCGTTCTCCTGGCGTACCTCAAAGACAAACAACCGAGACTAGAACAGTGCAGAATGGTATAGGCAAAAAGCCCTCATTCGTGCATGCTCTACTCTCAATGGCACACAGACTAGGATTTACTCAATCAACTCCAGTTCTCAGGTATGTCGTGCCGCTTTTAACTAAAGCCAGCACTCATAGGAAACAATACCTTTTATATCAGACTCCTAGTCTAGCATTATCTAATCCAGCAGAACACTAATAATTAAAGGAAGCAGCAATATGAAAGCCAACCAATGCTTCGTGATCCACTTATCTTAACAACTAACATACACAGGTTATATCAGACCTTAACACACAATACAACTGGCCAGCATGAAGCTGATTTTGCAGAGTTAACCAGAGGGGATATAATGTTAATAAAGGTGGTGAAAGATATGGAAAATGAGAGAGATAGGCCGAGGAAAAGATTCTCAGGTAAGAGCGGGAACAGGTTGCAAGGGATAAAGATGGATGCGTTCTAGAAACCAGATCTGAGGGAGAGAGTGGCGAGGAACCAGTATATATACTCGCACTAGCTCGAGCCGCGTGGGAAACTAACGGTTACGAGTCGACCGACCACTCACAAGGCTTGCAGCATGGTAAGGACCTCTCTCCACCAACCCCCGCGAGGCAGCCAGCCGTGACGTCATCGAGCGGGACAAAAAACACTGCGCGCCACCTCTCACTCCGTTCTACTCTCTCTCTCTCTCTCCCAGATCCTATCATTACTAGTTAATGACAAAACATATACTTTACAATTAAATATATAAAGCCTTGACATGGGCGAAAACAAAGAGCCTTTCTGGACTGCCCATGACACGAGCTTTCATATGAAATAAAGCACACTCTAATACATAAACTGTAGCCCCATCCACTGCCCTGGCGATCCTAGCGAGTCACTGTAGGACAAGCCATGCGGTTCTAACGGAGTGGTCAACGTCACATATTCTACAGGAGAAGAAGCGTTTTCGGGCTTCTACTGATACATGTTGGATCTGTATCTTGTACCTGTGGCCCCTAGTGCCTACTCTCGGTGCTAGTGTGAAGAGGTCGGTGGGTGCGATAGGTGAGGTCCATGGAGTAACCCAGGTTCCAGACAGGGGATCCGAACTCTATTATGGGGCGGATGTCGGTGGTGAGGAGGTTCATCATGAAGTCTGGAGTTCGGCACACTGTACTTTTAAGAAGAGTGGAGGCAATTCCTCCTGCTTTCTGGGTAGTTTCCCAGATATGTTGGTGGAACTTTAGGTCTGTGGAGATTTTTACACCTAGATCGGAGTGGGCTTGCGAGGGTCTTATGGGGTTACCTTGAAGAAGGTATGTGGGCTGGTCAGTTCTGAGGGCAGGTGATCTGGTGAAGCGTAGGTGGGCACACTTCCCTGGGGAAAACTCTAAGCCCCAGGAGGCTGCAGTTGCAGCTAGGGTGTTTATGTCCTCCTGAAGTTGTTCTTGGGTTAGGCGCGGGGATGAGGATTGCAGGTATAGCTTCAGGTCATCAGCGAATATCTTGAACTTGCTGTGCAGTCTTGAGCCAATGTAGTTGACAAAGAGGAGGAATAGTAGGGGTCCTAGGACAGATCCCTGGGGGACTCCACTTAGCACTGGTCTTGAAGAGCTTGTGGTTCCGCTCACACAGACTTTCATGGTCCGACCACACAGGAAGCTGATGATCCAGTTGAGTAAGTGACCTGAAATACCAATACTCTGCAACTTGTCAATGAGCGTTTGGTGGTGGACTCTGTCGAAGGCCTTCGTGAAGTCGAACAGAATTAGGTCTACCAGCTCC